>JAUCMS010000079.1:15259888-15286665 GCA_032357445.1 Enteromius radiatus | reverse complement strand
ATACTGGAAAGCGCCCTGGGCACCCTTAGGTTGTTGTATGGCGCTATATAAATAAAATTTGATTTGATTTGATTTGAAGTGCACACACACACACCGTGAACACACGTTGGGGGAACGGAGCCCTGCTCAAGGGTCTCACCTCAGTCGTGGTGTTGAAGGAGGAGAGAGAGCTGGATATGATCCCACAATCCCTGCCGGACCTGGGACTCGAACCCGCAACCTTTGGGTTACAAGCACTACTCTATCCATTAGGCCATGACTGAGGAATCTTAATTAAGTTAGATGCATGTAATAATGCAGAATTTATTATTTTAATAGTTAATGCATGTCACATATGTAACAAGGACACCCTAAAATAAAACGTTTGCCAAAACTGTAATCTGTTACAGTTACTGAGGAAAGAAATGTGTTTGATTTCATGAACAGTATCGTAGCTATTGAACTATTTCTTGTTATGATTTTAATCTGTATTTAACCTTCAATCTCAAAGTAAAAATGAATGCTAAAGCCTAATGTTTTTGGTGACTGTGCTTTAAAATTAAATCATTATTATATTAAATTATATTATTATGCTTTACATGTTTTATAATGATTATCAGTTGAAAAAATTCATTAGAAATTTAGAAAAGTCATCAAATCAGTTACTTTACTTTAATAAAGTAAAGCAAATAGTTAAACTACTTGTTACATTTCAAATAAAGTAACTTGTAATCTTGTAACCTTGAGTAAGTGTGTGTCTGCCCTGCAGCTCCGCCGTGCTTCGTTACTCCTCCCGCTAATAAAGAGGAAGCGGCGGCGACCCACAGACGACCCCTGCTGCACCTGGACGGAGATCACATGACCCTCATCAACGTCTACAACGCGTATCTTCAGCGTGAGTGACAGCGTCAGAGTCATAGCGATGCGTCTCGTGAAGGAATACTGATGTGTGTGTGTCCTCAGATAATGAAGACGAGGTCTGGTGCAAGACCAACTTCCTCAACGCCTCTGCCTTGCGATTGGCTGTGACGATCAGGGCGGAGCTACTGGAGGTGATGCAGCGAATTGAGCTGCCCGTCTCTCCTCCCGCCTTTGGTTGCCAGGACAACAGCACCAACATAAAGAGAGCTCTTATTTCCGGCTTCTTCCTGAAGGTAAACACACACTATAAACTAAACCACCACGCTCCAGAAGGCTGCGTTCTGATTGGCTCTTCACTGAAATATCTTAACTAGAGATCTGATTTGTCTGTTTACAAAGCTTCACTCTGGCTGATGCATAAAAGTGACTGGATATGACCTGGCAGTTATTTGTTGGTGTGTGTGTGTGGTCCTCAGGTTGCTCATGATGTGGACGGCTCAGGGAACTATCTTCTGCTCACACACCGTCACGTAGCTCACCTCCACCCGTTCTCTTCGTACCGCTGCCGCCGGCCGCAGCCGAACCCTCCGAGCTGGGTGCTTTACCACGACTTCACCATCTCACACGACAACTGCATCTGCATCGTGTCCGAGATCCACCCGCAGATGTGAGTGTGAGCCTGAAACTATACGAATTCTCCCAGAGGCTCTGTGAGGACAGATCACGTTGTGGTACATTTTGGTTGTAGGGGTAGGGCAATAAAAAAATATATTGTTAGGTCAGTATAAAAACAACAGACCCTCACAATTATAGCGAAACAAATGTGTGTGTGCATGCACGTGCGTTTCTGAGTGTGTGTGTGTGTGTACTAGTTTAAGTACTTGTGAGGATGAAATGTTCTCTCCTATGTAGTGAAAGATCATGACAAACCAACTAGTGGTCCTCAAAAGTGAAAAGGTTTATAAATCAGCCAGAAGATGTTTTGATGCACATGTTTCTGTGATGTGTCGGGTCAGGGGATAATCATCAATCACCTGATAGAAAATCAATGGAAGTCTGTGCAATGTCCTCAATAAGATAGCAAAACAAACGTGTGTGTGTGTGTGTGCTGCAGGTTGGTGGAGCTGGCTCCTCAGTACTATCTAGGGAACCTTCCAGCCAGTGAAGGTCGAGATCTGCTGATGAGTTTCAGACAGAGTTTATTTCCTCCAGAAGAGCAGGACACTAACCATCAGGACCAAAGCCATGAAGAAGCGGGCGGTCAGTACAGCACAGAGACGTGCAGCGTTCAGTAACACACACACACACCTGCAGCGACGGCGTCTCCAGACGACTTCAGGTCTCTTCTGGCTCAGATTTTCTATTTCTGTAACTGACTTGCTAGGATATGTGTGTATATATATATATATATATTTTTAATAGTGAATAAAGACGTCTCTCTGGATGCAGTAAGGGAACCAGCAGCCAATCAGATGAAGCTCTGCCCTTCACGCTCTAAATGAGTGACGGCTGTCTGTGAACGTCATGGAAGCTCACTTCTGCCATAGAATAAAATATAAGAGGTGACTTTTCTTCTCTGAATTGCAGGTTTACATTTTAGAGTATAATACAACATTTATTTATATATCTTTTAAAACTTCTGCGAAGAGAAAACAAGATTATAAACAACAAAACACCTGCATCCACAGCAGAAACTAACCTGAGATAGAAACCTGCAAACACCTGAACCTCTAAAAATGTAGAGTTGTGTAGAAGACACAGACAAAAACATCCAGACTCCAGGATGTGAATAAAGATTTTTATTCAGTGATGGAGGTGAGCTTCCGGAGGATAGTGTTTGTCACTAAAACACATCTGTTTTCTGCTGTGATTGTGTGTTTGCTGTGAACACAGAGCAGATTTCTGTTCAGTTGTGCTTTCATCATGTTTTCTGTTTCCTGTTGTTGTCTACTCCTTCAAACTCTGAGAAAGATCTCAGTGATGTTCCTGAGATGTGCCTTCACTCCAAACCCAGCGTGAGCTCAGGACTCCTTTAACACCAGCAGACTCTGAACTCTGGATAACACTCAGCTTAGAAACAAACTGGAATCCAATTCATTCAAAACTTCTGTTGGATGTGCATCTGATGTTTTTTTCAAAGTTTCAGAACATTCTGAGAACAATCAAAAGTAACATTCTCCAAATGATCAAATGGAATGTTCCAGACTGTAACGCTGGAACTGTAGCAGTTTAGCACCTTAGTATGAACAAACAGTAACATTGTTCCGAGTCAGCCGGCCTGTAATACAATTCAACTGTATTTATACTGTGTTTCCTGAAACACTTTCATCAATCTGATGTTTTTTAAATGTTTCTACTTCTTTTCGAAAATTCCCGGGAACATTCAGCAATAAGAAGTTGATGTTTATGATTCTGATGCTCTCTGGAGCTTGGATTGGTGTAGTTGTGTATATGTTGATGTGTAGGGTTTGTGTTTGTGGTTCTGCAGCTCGTCTCGGTTTACTCCTCTAGATTGTTTTTGTATTTTTCTAAAAGCACAGTCTCTGTGTGTGTGTGTGTGAGCTCTTGAGTGTACACATGTGATTTTAATACAGTGACAATTTCAACACTAATTAAAAGTTGTGGAGCTTTTGATTCTCCGTTTGTCTGATTAACGCTGATGTTTGGAAGGGCCGTCGGATTGGATCAAATCTTCAAAATGGGGGAAAAAAAGGATTCAGAATTGAGATTGGATCACAGAATTCAATCTTGGTTTTGATCTGGATTAAAACCTGAGTTTGTGTTGTTCAAAATGTTTAAGTAAGATACTTTTTATCCGAAAAACTGGATTATTCTGATCTCCGTAAAGGGTGGGTTTCAGGAACAACGTCATAAAACTGTCCAAAAAAAGATCCAATCAAGTTTAGCTTTGAGAAACCAGCACAAAGGTAAGATCCTGATCCTGGACAGCACAAGAAATCCAGATCATCCTGATCCTGATTCATCTTTCTCAACCACTGGCCCCAGGTATAAATAATGTGTACTTCACAATAAAAATACTTAAATACAAGTACATTTATTATTTTTGTGCTAAATAAAATTGTAAAATCATGCACTAATTAAAAATATATTTCTACATCAGTGCAGTTGCAAAATGCCACTGATAATTCATTTTAAGTCCTTTGTAGTAAAGTGTACTACTGAAAAAATACATACAGATTTTTTTTTTTAGTTTATTTCTTAAAAGTGTGTTTTGAATGCTTTAAAAATATGTTCAGTGTTATTGTATTTTTATATAGTTATCCTAAATTTAAATTAAATAATTTCATTTAAAAACCTAAGTATTGTCATAGTTATAAGTACATTTCCCAACTGTGCTGCTTAAATATAAATCCACTAACACTAAACTGATGTAAAGTGTGGTCAGATACAGCTCTGGAGCACATTTAACTGGTATTTCTACATATACCGGTATATGAAGCAACATATCGATGTATTATTTACGTTATGCATTATTTTATACGTTATATTATGCAATGATGCAGGCCTATTATTAATATTATGTTCTTCAAGTGTAAGATGTTACATTATATTGGTTTGTTTTACAGTTTCATATTAATGATGTCTGGGTGTAATTGGCATGCCAATTAATTGATTAAAAGTCTATTATTGTATTCGACTGAAGGCTACTCATTACTCTTATTGTGTAAAAGTAATATTAAATGAATTTGACAGAGCATATTAAATTGCAACAATCCTTATCTTCAATAATGTTTACATCTGTACTATGATATTACTCAAGTATAGTTTATTACGTAAAAAAGTCATGGTTGCATCTCTAGTTTGTTTATTATGCAATTCATTCCTGTTCAATTTCAAGTGAAATACTTTAACAATAATTGAAAAAGTTGAAAAGAGACAGTTCTGTCCAGTAATATGTCTTATCATATCTTTCTTTCTTTCTTTTTAATGCGATTTTTTACAAATTCACATCACTTCACTTCCACCTTGTGGAAAGACAGAGCCATTGCAATGAAGGCTTTAGAAGAGGGCTGTCTGAAAAAATGTTTTATATGCTGTTGATTTAATAGATGAAGCTTTAATAGATGATCACTTTATTCAATAAAACTCATTAATGGAGAAATGTTTAAATCTGACACCCTGCATCAGAGAACTGAAATCTGCACCGTCTCTGATCTATAATCATTTTTCAAATTCATTCATCAGTGTAAAAGAAAAGTGTTAAAAGAGTAAAAGTAATAGGAAATGTGCTAAAATGTAAGTTATTTTCAATACACGTTCAAAAATGAGGCATTTTGAAAATATTTGGAAACAAGTACTATAATGATCTCCAAAGGCCAGCTGTACCCAGAATGAAGGACATTCATCTTAGAATTATTAACAATATCTATCCAGATGCAGGGTATTTACAGAAAAACATACCTTTTTCAAACTGATTTTTGGTTTAAATATCATATACATAAAATCAAGAGGATAACAATCAAATTGTATTTTATTTTTAATTAACACATTTATTATCCTTACTTTACTCCTATATATAATTATATAAAACCAGGTATGAGTCCCCTTGCAGCCCCTTTAGATGCTGGAAGCATGTTTTTGATTTGTTGTCTACAGTGTCTGCGTCTGCGTGCGCGTGCGGGTGCGCGTGCGTATTCACACATTAAAGCCAGACATAATTAAGGACATTTATACGATTTATTATCTATCAAGCTGCTGATATGCTGTTTTGAAGTAGATTTGTGTGGTTTATGATTAATAGAACCAGAAACCACTGAACACTTTTCCTCTATTTATTTGGAGTGGAATAACAGTAAATCCTCTTTAAACTTTTGTAAAAAGGAATGCAAAAATTATTTATCATAAAACCATGTCTCTTTTTTTTTGGGTCACACTGTACAACAACAATTCTTTTAAGGGGACAAACGTTAATTAAACACACTCGGGTCAGAGCTGTGTTCCTTCTAGCCACAACCCTACCTGAGTTTGGAAATGGATATTGTTCAAAGGAAAAAAAGACGAAACAAACAATAAGGATCATTCCTCATTAGGTGACGAGCCGCGCTCTGATTGGACATCCGCCGGCGCTATGTTAATGACAGGGCGGGGCCTCGCCAAGTGAGTAGGTGACGTCAGCTCTCATTCCGCAGAAGCGAAACAAACATGGCGACAGGATGGAGTGGGAAAGGCAGCACGCTAACTTTATTACTGATATTTTGGATTAAATTGTCTTCGAGCCGAGCGCAGTCGTCAGGCAGCGACAGCCGGATCCTCGGCATGCGGTTGGAGAGCAGCGACAAGCCCGCCTCGACCACCGACGACGGGATCATCCAGGTGACCGAGGAGAGCGACATCCAGCTCCGCTTCTACGGGCTGCAGATCAGCAACGACACCTCGGAGCGGATCAAGTTCGTGGAGCAGAACGATGAGCCGAACAGCACCTGTGCTGACTTCACCAAAGACATCTCCGTCAGGACTAGCATGACCGTCCACAGGCAAGGCACTTCTGGAGTCCTGGGGCTCAAAATCAAACCGCTTCGGAAGAGCGAGTCGCACCGGGATTACGCGCTGTGCGTCAGGCGCAGCCCTGATGGGAAGTGGGTCCTGCTCGGAGAAAACGACGGAAAGTTGCGTGTGGCGGAGGAGAAAAAGTCCCTTCTTCCTATCTGGTTCCAGGTGATCTTGATCTCCTGCCTTCTGGTTCTGTCGGGGATGTTTAGTGGGTTAAATCTGGGGCTAATGGCGCTGGATCCCATGGAGCTGCGGATCGTTCAAAGCTGCGGTACCGAGAAAGAAAAGAAGTACGCGAGCAAAATCGAACCGATCCGGCGGAAAGGAAACTACTTGCTGTGTTCGCTTCTCTTGGGTAACGTGCTGGTGAACACCACCCTGACTATCCTCCTAGACGATCTTATCGGATCCGGGTTGGCCGCCGTTATAGCATCTACAATCGGCATCGTCATCTTCGGCGAGATCGTCCCTCAGGCGCTCTGTTCCCGCCACGGTTTGGCGGTTGGCGCGAACACCATTCACCTCACCAAGTTCTTCATGCTTGTGACTTTCCCGCTTTCTTTCCCCATCAGCAAACTCCTGGACTGCGTTCTGGGGCAGGAGATCGGCACCGTGTACAACCGAGAGAAGCTGGTGGAGATGCTGAAGGTGACCGCGCCGTATAACGACTTGGTGAAGGAAGAGGTGAACATGATCCAGGGCGCGCTGGAGCTGAGGACCAAGACGGTGCAGGACATCATGACTCCTATAGGCGACTGCTTCATGCTCAACAGCGACGGGGTGCTGGACTTCAACACCATGTCTGAGATCATGGAGAGCGGCTACACGAGGATCCCCGTCTACGAGGACGAGCGGAGCAACATCGTGGATATCCTCTTCGTCAAAGACCTCGCCTTCGTGGACCCGGATGACTGCACCACCCTGAAGACCATCACCAAGTTCTACAACCATCCGGTGCACTTTGTGTTTCACGACACCAAGCTGGACTCCATGCTGGAGGAGTTCAAGAAAGGTGAGTCTTTCACGGAATTTGTGTGAGAAGAGCACAGAGTCAAGAGGAAATCGAGAGTTCACCTGGAAGCTGAATGAATACGTGTTCACTGATGTCTGGTTTGTCAGGAGAGGACAATATTTGTCTGAAAATTTGGAATCTGAGGGAGCAAAAAAATCTAAATATCGAGAAACTCGTCCAAATGAAGTTCTTAGAAATCCAAAATAGGTTTTGATAGGTAGGAGATTTACAAAATATGAACATGATCTTTAACGTACTATAACGTATTGACTATGTACATACAATGTAAAGTTGGCTATTGCTGCAAATACACCTGCTGTGCTGATGACTCCAGGATAAAACACACACACACACACACACACACACACACACACATCCTCTCCTCCTCTCACTGTGAGGACTGTTTTTAGTCTTTAATCCCCCTGAAAATCTTTCCAGTCCCTCCAAAAACTATTTTTTTTATTAACATTACCAGTCTAAAACGAAATCTCTAGACTTGCTAGTAAATGAATTATCTTCTGCTCACCGGGTCCGCGTTTATTTGATCCTAAGTGCAGCAAAAATAGTACAATTTTAAAAATAGCTGCTTTTTATTTCCAGGCTTCCAGGTTTCTTTAAACAGAAAAAAAGAAGAACAGCATTTATCTGATAAATGACATAATATAAATCACATAAACGACATATTCTAATAGAAAGCTGTTATGTTAAATCACGGTATTACTGCTGTTGCTGTATTTTGGATCAAATAAATGCAGGCTGGAGCAGAAGACACTTCTTTGAAAAACATTACTGTTCAGGAGCTTTTGACTGCTAGTGTAAGACCTGTGATAATTCACTTTACAGTAAGGTGTCATTCCTTAACATTAATGGATTAATTAACAGGAATTAACAATGAACACATTGGCCCGGTTTCACAGACAGGGTTTAGCCTAAAGCAGAATTAGGTCATAGTTCAATTAGGACATTTAAGTAATTTTTATGAACGCACCTTTGAAAAAAGCATTACTTGTGTCGTTGTGTGCATCTTAAGACAAAACAAAGGCACTGACCTGTTGTAAGATCAGTCAGTGCAAGTTTATTTGAGATTAAACGGCTACGATTTATATTTTAGTGTAGGACTACCAGTCGTGTATTGTTGGTGTTAACTCACAGTGCATTAACTAATGTTACCAAACACAATTTATGATTTTAATGCATTACTAAATTAATTATGAAATTAACATCAATTTATATTAGTTAGATTAGATTAAATTAATTCATGTTAACTAATGAACTTGTTGCCTAATTAGATGTAATTAATTTTTAATATTATTTGTTTTCATTTATTTTTTTAAATATATAAATGTATGTAATATTAAATTAAAATTTCCCCCCACTATGATAATCTAATACAATATTCTTTGAGCTGTTTTAATACAATAACTCGTTTTGTTTGATCAAAATCTAGTCCCACCTTTTTTTTTTTTCTCTTTTTTTTAAATTAATATCCTGTTTCGCTGTTTCCTATTACAGATGTAATATTTCAATTCCATGGTAATTCAGTAAATCCACCTGTGATCAATAATTATGATGTCATTGATAGGGTGAAAAACCATGGCTCTCTGGGAATATATGTAAAGCTGTGTATAATAATAATAAACACTGAGCTGGGGTTCAGCTAATCACACGTGTTTGTTGTGATCACAGAAGCCTAATAATGGAGCAGAACCTGTTATCTTATCAGCGCTTGCACGAGTTTACGGTCAGCAGGCTTTAACTCAGGACTTCAACTGTTCTGTTGCAAAAATTATTTGTACATCATAGAAATGACATTATATTGAGTCTGATTGACTGCCTGCTCTGTGGTCGAGTACAATCCTCAAGTTCAGGATTTCTTGCGCTGATCTTCCTGCCGTATTGATGACAGCGCTACTACAGCTGGTTTGAGATGTAAGCAGTGATCATCGTGCGGTATGTTCTGCTCGTGTCAGTGGTACATGACCATACTGAGGACTTTGCACTGATAACATGATGAATAGTTTATGTGAAACTAGATAACGGGTTTGGTTTTTTACAGTTAAGCTGCTTCGCTGGTGCAGCGAGTCGATCTCTGAGATTAGGGTTTTCTGAAAGGTACCACAGACTTGTGGTTTATTAGGTGTCATGACATGCAGAAAAGCAGTGGTAAAGCATTATTTATTACTGTTTAATAACCCTGTGACTGTGCTCTATCAGTTCGCTTCAGGCCAGAGAGCTTGTTAGTTGGGTGTGAATGAAGTACGAAGAAATGGTGGATTTCCACACCTCAGTTTCTTGAGTCGCGTGACTGCTAGCAGCTGTCAGTTATGTGCTGGATGTTTTATTGAATTGATTTGTTTCTCTGCATATTCAGAATTCAGTGCATTTTTAATAGTATTATGCTACATTTTGTCACATTGATGTCCAGCTATCATATTTAAATATTTATATACATTTATTAATTAATAATAATAATAATAATAGGATTTACTTAATTTCCAGATGAAGCGAATGACTCTTTGAAAGTAAAGTATAAGTGTACAGTGAGTTTATTAATGTTTTTAATAATGCTCACCAAGTCTGCGTTTATTTAATCAGCAAAAACAGTAATGTTGTTCAATATCATTACTCCAGTCTTCAGTCTCATCCTTCAGAAATCGTCATTCATTCATAATATTGCAGTCGATATTGAATCGGTTTCAGTTGTCAAACTGGAAAGAAGAGAAGGGTCATGTCAAGTGCATTGCATTGTGGGATACAGTATTTGGTGTTGTGTGCTCAGTCCAGCTCTTCAATCTGATATCCGCTCCCTGTTCTTCTGGATGATGATTTTGGGAGTTGTGTGTGTCTACAGTCTTCAGTCAAAACAAGCGAATGCTGTTCAGCTCAGGTTTTTCAGGTGTTTATGCAGAAATCTTCCTATACATGATTCAAAGTAAAGATCATGTTCCATGAAGATATTTTGTTATGTTCATATCGTAAATATATTGTAGCATAATTTTTGGTTAGTAATATGTAATGCTTAAACTTAATTTGAACATCTTTAATGGAGATTTTCAAATGGTTATGATAGGATGAATATTGTCAGATTATTTATTCAGCTTCCAGATGATGTAGGATATAAATCTCAATTTTCAAAAATTAATTCAGTTAATTATATTTCAGTTAATGATCAGAATCACAGGCGTTCTGATTTTGAGTGTTTACTTCACTTGGTTACTCTTCTGGTTATTTACAGCTAATGAAGGAGTCTTGCACATTCACAGAGCTTGAGGTTGAGACCTAATATATAGCTTATTATTGCCGTAATCATCATCATCATCATTATTATTATTATTATTAAGGGACTCAGAAGCAGTCAGAGTTTCAGTCCAAGCTGATGTTGTGGTTGGGGTCTCTCTGATCCTATCGTCACGTCATAAGCCTCTCCGTATTCTAATAGGATCAGTCTCTGTATTTCTCTCTTCCTGTCGTCGTGGTTAGGAGTGCTGACCGAGCGCGTGCTTGTGTTTGAGCCGGAGAAGAAGGAAAGGCTCTGCTTAAATATTAAGGAAAAATCTATTTAACTTTTTTGAAGTTAATTATAGCTTCTTTTGAAGAAGAGAATGTAAACATTGTCAGGAGATAAATAATATAGTATTATTTATTTTCATCAGTTAGTAAGTAAGAGATATTTGAGTTTTTCTAGATTTCTCGGAGCATGTCTGGATAAGCTCTCATTATTACATCAAACCAATTCATTATATTAAAAAAATTCTATATTTTAATGAAGAAAAAGTTTGATGGTTGGTACTGGTAGTTTTAGATTTTTATTGATTTATTTATTTTGAAAGCATTATATTTAATGGTTGATCTTATTGAAAAGATATCATACTGCATCATATTTTCTTGCTTAATTTTTGAGATGAAGTAGTATTGTGACAGTCTCACACACACAAACAACCACAAAGACATGTTTCCCATCATCCTCAGAGCCAGGTTACAAATATTTGTTCAGTTATTAGCTGATTTTCACAAAGATGAATGATTCAAAAGACATTATTAATGGCTAATCCTAATGTTTAACAATCATGACTGAGCTCCTCAGCGAAACATCGATCCATTCGCTGCGGGCCACTGCTGCTTTTGCTCATCTGCTGAATAACGAAGCTCTGGTGTCTGCATAAGACTGAGAATGAGTCGTGTGATGAGGTCAGTCCTGTTTCTTCATTAACGCTGTGAATGTACATCGCATACATCACTGAAGGTGGACTCGATCAGGAGTGACCCGACAGGTTTAATCAGCTTCAGTCACCTTTAGACGTGTCCGAGTGAACGCCAGTGTTCAGATCCAGAAGTTCATTATATATGAAGTCCATTACATTGTAAAGTAGTTTAGCAGCCGAAGTTGTTTATAAACCTTTTTTTTTGGGTTGTTCTTTAAAAATGCTGCTGTATCTTGAGAAAGTAACTTCAGGTGAAATATTAACCAACTTCTGAGAAGTTATTGAACTTCAAAACAAGCTTGTCCAGTGCCTGCTGTATCAGACGACACACCTCCTTTAACTTTCCTAGATGCCTTGATAAAGTTCAATGAAATGTCGTTTTTTTCATTCAATTCCCTTGTGATATTAATTGAACAGAGTAAAGGGAATTCACTCAAACAACTAAAGGCTGTTATTATAAAAAAGTTATAAAGCATTGAGTACTAACATCAGAGGGCTAATCATTTTGACTTTTTCTTTTCTTTTCTTGGTTTATAATTTAGTTTCTGTCTGTATGTTGAAAACAGTTGCATATATTTTTTGTCGAAACAGTGATGCGCTTTATTTTTCAGGATTCACAGATTAATAGAAAGAAACTGCATTTATATCAAATAGAAATCTTTTTTTAACATTATGTCTTTACTTTTGATCAATTTAAAGCCGCAATATGTAAGATTTTTGTTGTGAAATATCCAAAAACCACTTGCACAGTGTTACATATTTCATGCAGTTGTGTAGGATTTGTGAATTCAAAGGAACTCCAGATTTAAATAATGAACCGTCCCTGCTCGTTTTCGCCCTATCAATGACCTCGGTTTCTGTCTGTGAATACTACGGTAACTCACGTGGACAAATGCAGAAGTGGTAGTTATTTCCTGTGCGTTTCCACATCATGATTACACTCTCCAGAAAAACACAGACGTATACAAGAAGATACTGAAACAAATATCAGCGTGGCGTTTCTGGAGAAAGCTTTGTGAAAACCTCGGGCTGGACAGAGACTGTGTGTTTTAATAGATGGGTAAGCTCATATATATTATAGAAATAATAGATTTCCGTCTTATTATATTATGCCTTTTAATGCAAAGTTTTGATCTGATATTTTTTATTATAAAAATAAACACTGTTGAGGAGTATGTGGTGTGAAGGCGGTGCTGTCGTGAATGGAGTTCAGTGATGCACAGACCGAAGAGCATCGTTCTCCTGCTGCAGGGATCGATGAATCAGCAGCTGTCTTCTCAAATACAGAGAGGACAGGGCATGTGCATACTTCTTATTTTAATAAGAAATCCTGTGTGTGACAGACATGCTCACGTGTGCCAGTAAGAATAAAAGCTTTTATTTAAACAATGTCGTAATATTCAGAGATAATTGAAGACCTTGGAGGTAGTCCGATAAGTTCACTAAGGTTAATCTTTCCCCATAGAAATGCTTTATAAAGAAACTGTTTATAGGAGGTTAAGCCGTGCTAAACCTGGACTTTATAATAGTTTACTACAGTTACAGCTTAATGTTCAGATTCTTGGCTCTTCACTTGCGAGTATAATAGATCCAGTACCTTTATAGAAATAGTTCACCCAAATATGAAGAATAGCTTAATGTTTGTTTATCCCAGATGTAGCTGAGTTTGTTGTTTCTTCATCAGGTTTGTAGAAATGTGTCTCAGTAATGGACGTGAATGGGTGAGAGTCTGATAAAAACATCAGAATAATCCACAGATCATTTGAACTCAAATACCTTAAAGTCCATAATCCATGAAACACAGTTTACAAGTCGAAACGAGTCTAAACGGATATGTGGCTGGATTTAATGTGAGAGACGACAGCAGAAGCGGTTTTCACCCCTCACAGGAAGTGCTGTTTGGAGACTCATTCTGACGGCACCCATTCACTGTAGAGTGAGATGGAACGACACATTTCTCCCGATCTGTAGAAAAATCATTACGAGTGCCTTGAGGGTGAGAACATTTTCATTTTTGGCTGAACTATTCATTGAAGCTGTTTTCAGTTGACTTGTCCCGGAGGCTATGATAAAAAAGAGATGATTGTGATGTGTAGTGATGGTGTTGTTTTGGTCGTAGATGGTGTTTATGGTTGTAGTTTAATACTTGAACGTCCCTCGGTACGGTTTGTTGTGGTTGTGATTTTTGGCTCTGCAGTAAAACCCAGACCCGCGGAGACGCCTGCCGTCGGGATCTGTGCTTCGCTCTTCTCCAGCTCAGGCTGTTTAGTCTGCAAACACCACACAGGCTTTATTAGCTACATCCTGTCTCGTTACAAACACAAACACAGATGAGCAGAGTTTTAACTCTTCGTTGCCGTGGTATTACCAGGTTTTTTTAACATTTATTTTAATTACTGCTGTCAAATGATTCATTGCAATCAAGCATTATTAATTATATTTATATTTAATATATATTTGGAAAAGTATTTATTTATTTATTCTTTCAATTTTTGTGAATTATTAATACAATTTAACCGTTTGTATTGACAGGACATACTATACACACATGCACTAAGAACTCAACGTGTTTTGTTGTTGTTTACTCACTACGGCCTTTTTTTTTTTGCATTTATTTGATCCTAAAATACTTATGAAATGGCACATATTATTGTAATTTTAAAATAACTATTTATTTTTAAATATTTTAGTATTTAATACTTAAAAATAATTAATTTTAAATGTGTATGTTTTTGTAATGAAGCTGAATCAGCAGCCATTATTTGAGTGTTCATTAAACATCATTATTATATTATGCGCTAAAAATAAATTTGGTGCTAAAAGAACAAGACAAATCCTTTGTTTTATATTATTATTATTAATGTTAGTTGAAAGTTTGTTGGGTTAAAAATAAGTCTTTTTGAACATTATAAATATCTTTACTGTAATTTTTGGTCAATTTAATGCATAAATGCAAAAATAGAACTATTTAGGTTTTTTTTCCCATAAAATAATCCCTAAAAATGATGTCACGTGAGTTTTAGTCTCGAGCTGCATTGCTGTGAACTCTTGTGATTGTTCGTCAGTCTAAACAAGAGCAGTCAAATGGTCAAGATTTTGCAGCGGACTGTTTTGGCTCCTGATGTTATGTCTGCTCGTAACCTCTGGATGGAGGCTTTCTGATCTGATGAGCGAGCGCTTTAGGGTTTCACTTCCACAATAGAGCTCCCTGTAAACACGGCTAACTCTTTCTGTTTGTCCTCGACGCTATTTATAAAGAAACACGATACAGTACTGCTCTGTCTTTACTGTCACTAATCTGAGCTGATTTCCAGACCATAGCTCATCTCATCCCTGTACCAGAGTATTTCTCTCACACTGTTATTTGTTTTATTTCTCTTTCAGTACTTCTTTTAAATCTCTGGTTTCAATTTGAAACGTTTTAAAATGTGTAATAAGTGCAAACTCAAAGATTTACGCTTTAGCAAGGGATTTGGATAATCGTATTTTCGCTCTTTTATGAAGTTGCAAAAATCGTTTTTCCAAACCCTGCTATTGGCTTAGACAAACCCATAACCCCGCCCCCAAATGTATGCCATTGGTTGAACAATTTTTTTGCCATGGTTTTTAGACTTTAGGGGTAAATCAGTGGAGGAGTAAATCAATTCATGATTTAACATTCTCCTAAACTCTTTTAAGGAGCGTTATTTGATTGCTTCATCATCATCATCCTCATCAGTATTTTTAACAGCCATGATTGATGGGGCTGATGGGATATGGACTGAACTGATGGTGATGGCTGGTTTTCTTCCTCAGGTAAATCACACCTGGCCATTGTCCAGAAGGTTAATAGCGAGGGCGAGGGAGATCCGTTCTACGAGGTGCTGGGATTGGTCACTCTGGAAGACGTCATCGAGGAGATCATCAAATCAGAGATCCTGGACGAGTCTGACCTCTACAGTGAGTAGAGCGAAACTTCTGGTGTTATTCCCATGTTTCTGAAGAAGAGCACGTGTTGTATCTGAGCATGGTGGTGTTTCTGCAGCTGATAACCGCACGAGGAAGAAAGTGGCACACAATAAGAACAAGCGGGACTTCTCTGCCTTCAAACACGAGAGCGAGTCTAAAGTCAAGATCTCTCCTCAGCTGCTGCTCGCCGCTCACCGCTTCCTCGCCACAGGTCCACAGTCACTCTGTCATCTCTACAGTCATCAGAGCTCACCAAGCCTGCATTTATTTGATTAATACAGCAAAAATCTGCTTTCTATTTTTCAAAGCTAAATTAAAGCCGGTCACACAATCCTTCTCAAAAAACCACAACATTTATTTATTTATTATTAGTGGTATTGTTGTATTTTTATTTTTTTTTTTCAGGTTTTTCTCAAGATCAGAAGAGAACAGCATTTATCTGAATCTTTTGTAACATTATAAATGTCTCTTTTTAGCACTTTTGATCAATTCAAAGCATCCTTGCTAAATAAAAGCAAATTCAGAATATCATTTATTTTTGGATCAAATAAATGCAGGCTTGGTGACCCTTCTGTTCAGAAACCTTTGACTGGTAGTGTGCATATCAAGCATGCAGACTGTATTTAATATGAAGCACAACGTGAGGGTCAAAGGCTTCGTCTGTTTGTGTCTCTGCAGAGGTCAATCTGTTCAGTCCATCTCAGATCTCAGAGAAAGTCCTTCTGCGTATCCTGAAACACCCTGACGTGATCCAGGAGATCAAATTTAACGAGAATGACAAGAAATCAGCGCACCACTACCTGTACCTGCGCGGCAGAGCCGTGGACTACTTCATCCTCATCCTGCAGGTGAGTGAAGGTCACGTGATGCTCGGAGCAGCCTTCTGCTGTCACATCTCGACACGCTGTAAATGAGTTTCCTGTCTCTATTCGATCAGGGCTGTTGTGATTGACGTGTTCAGCTGGCCTGAGAGATTGCAGGCTTCTTCATGTTGCACTTTATCGCCTGTAAAAAATGATTTCAGATGAACTCAGAAGACTAAAGTTTGAGAAGTCTCTTCTGCTCACCAAGCCTGGATTTATTTGATCTGGTTTACAGCAAAATCAGTACTATATTAATAAAAGTAAAATATTACAGTTTAAAATAATTGCTTTCTATTTGAATACATTTTTAAAATAACATTTATTTAATGTATATAATTTTCTGCATCATTACTCATTCTGATGTGCTGCTCAGGAAACATTTAATAGCATTTATCTGAAATATGAATATTTTATCAGTGTAAAGCATCCTCACTAAATAAAAAGTACTAATTTCTATCTTTTTTTTTTTTCATCATCAGTTTTTGTAAATAGTAAAAATATTTCACAATATTACAACTTTTGCACTGTGTTGGATCAAATAAATGCAGGTTTGGTGAGCAGAACTTTAAAAACTCAGAGTTCAGAAACTTCTGTCTGGTAGAGTATTTGACTTAAAATACACTAAATATTGTAAAAGTTTAGAACAATTTAAAATCTGTTAAAATATTTAAAATGTTTTCCTCAAAGCAGTATTTTCAGCATCATTACTCCAGTCTTCAGAGTCGCATGATCCTTCAGAAATCACTTTATTCTGATAAGCTGCTCAAGAAATTATTATTATTATTATTATTAGTTGTGCTGCACAATACTTGTGGAAATAAATTCTTTCTTGAATCAGAAGTTTAACATAACAACTTTTTATAAAATCAGTGTTTTAGAAATGTTTTCTGCCACTTGACCAAATTAATGCATTCTTGCGAAATATAAGTACTAGTTATTTTTTTAAACATTTTTTTATTACTGCCCCAAACTTGCTCATTTATTGCAGCTGTGTTAAATGAAGATAAAAGTTGAAGATTCACAATAAAACCGAGATCAGGAAGCTTTCACCAGGCACAGAAACGGCAGTAAAAAGAGGCTTTCTGTGTGTGCTTGAATGAAAAGCATAATGCTGGGTGAAGCTGGTCTCAGATCCAGGTGATTTCCCACAGCAGTCCCATCATCCATCACTTCATTCCCGCTCTCAGTCTGGTTTGTTGCTGTGATTACTGACCTCTAAACAATCATTAGTGTTGAGCTGCTCGACCCCACACAGTCATTCCTCCGCACTCATCATCATCATCATCATCATCATTCTGTTCAACACAAATCAAGATATTTTGAAGAATGTTGGGAACCAGACAGTTGCTGCTTGTCCAGTAAGGCTCTGCCTAGCAAATATGTGTTGTGTTAACCAGAATTTAAAAACCTGTCACGAGGGTGAGTGAAGTTTCCTTTTTAGTTTAGTTTCAGACAGATTAAAGAAACATTTAGAGAAGAAATGAAAGGAATTACAGTATGTTCTCTACACGTATGTGTTCATATTTGCTCTCTACAAGAAGATTGAAAATACATCTTCAAACCGGTGAGGAGGTGTTATAGTTTTTATTTATTCTCATGCTGTCACACATTTAACTGCATTTAAAAAGCAGTTTGTTTATTTATTATGTGTGTGTGTGTGTGTGTGTGTGTGTGTAGAAATACAACCACATGCATGTATATATTTGAGAAAAATGCTATTTATTTTATATTAAATATATTTCTATTGTTACATACATAATAAACACAACACGCACACATTATGTAAAACAAAAAATTGTGATTGTGTTTAATCCTTTGACAGCACCCATTTATAATATATAAATATAATATATTTTAGTTTTTAAGATCTTAATTTTTCCTCTCAAGTTAATGTATCTAAGGATGTTGATGATATTGCATAAATTCATAATTATAAAGGTATTTGCTTTGGCAGGGCATGCAGCACTTGAGTCTTGAGTTCATGGATTGAAGACTTTCTTTCGTTCAGCTTTAATTCCTGCGTTGGTCTTTAATTTCTGATCAGGATACTGGTGTAGTTTCTGGCTCTTAAACGTCTCGACACTGATCTTTGTTTCTTGAACTGTGGCGGACTGAGCTTGTTTAGCTCGAGCGCTCCGGTTCAGAAAGTCAGCGGTGTAGATTATTCACAGCGAGGCGGAGGAGGTCATTAATAGCTTATGAAGTGCACACTAGCAGCGGATTGAGGCTGTTGAACGTGTCACGTGTCTGTTTGTGTGGCTTTTGTTATTTATTATTTAAAGCGGCTCAATGATGTGTTTGTGGAAGCAGGATATACGCAGTATTATGATTATTATTTAATACACTTAGCAAGCAGACTTCCCAACGAGGAGACCTTTCTTTCCTGGCAGCGTTAAAGACAGCCTCCAGCTGAGAGCGGCCGAGTGACCTTCATCAAAGATTAATGCTGGGCTTTGTGAGGAAGATCCACAGCTCCTCTTCTTCTTCTGAGCATATTAAGAGTCTGTGAGAAAACGCCGAGGATGCAGATCAGCAAGAGCTGATAAACACATGAAGAAAGTCAAAGACAGGATTGTTTTGCTTTGTGTTTTTAATTTTAAAACGAAAAAAATAAAAAGAAGACTAAAGTTTCTGTTTATTTATATTCATGTTAATTTATTTAGCTTAAATTAGAAATAGAAAATTATACTAAATTTAAGGGAACTCAAAATCAGAAAGTAGTTTCATCAAATCACCTCAACCTTGCTCGAGTTTTAGACGCTCAATTAAAGTTAAAGTCTACATGATTAGTTTTTTCAAAAAAAGTTTAATTCAAAAATAATTGTATGTTTTTGTTTAAATCTACAAGATTATTTTTTAGATCTAAAAACTACTTAAAAGCTAAACCTTTTTTTTCTTTTTTGTTGTACAAAGAAACTGAATTGAATAAATATGAAGTTACAGGACAGCGGCTTGGCTTTTATATTTTAGATCAGTCTGAAGAGACTCCTGACCGGTCCGTGAGGTCCAGGATTAGATTCTTTCAGTGGCAGAGCTCTGAAGATGGATTCAGATATATTCTCATATATCCTAAAAGAAGTGTGTCTGCTGTGACCAAAGTAATCACACGCTGGTCCTTCACACCGATGACTGATTCATTTTGTAAATATGCTTTTTGCACACCCCTGTCTGTTCTTGGGCTTGAGGAGAGGATTCCAGCGGAGACAGAAGCTGTGATTGTCTTCAAGTTGTTTGCTTGTGTTCGCTGCACTTGAGCGCTGATGTTAAGAGCTGTTAAACACACACACTCCTTTCACTGTGTGTGTGTGTGTGTGTGTTTGTGAATGATTGACAGCTGATGATGAGAAGAGGTTACGGAGTGATGCAACTTCACCAGGCCTACTACACACACACACACACACTCACACACACACTCACTGTGTACAAGAAAACAAAATATTCACAGTTGTCTGAATCTGACAATTATTTTTTTCATAATTTAAATATTGTAATTTAAGTGTTATATATATATATAGTTTACTTAAAATATATTAAAACAGACTTCAGTAGAAACAATACTACTTTTTATTTTATTAGTAGTATTATCATTTATTATAAATTATTGTCTTTATTATTTATTAGAAGGCAAAAGTTGGCTTTATTGAAGCAATGTGATTTTAAAATTCCACCTTTAGTATAATTTGTGTATTTGTAAGAACCAGATATGCAAGATTGGTGTTGACGTCTGAAGGTGGGATATGCTTGAAGTGCGTTTATAATTGACAAAAGTGAACTTTTTTGCACACACACACACACACACACACACACACTCTGCCTCATCACAGCCATGTGTTTGGACATTTAGTGGCACAAGGGCAGTCAGGACGGTCTATTTAAAGAGCTCTTCTTTGTGTTTCTTATTCCCGCGTGTGTGTGTGTTTTTGTCCTGGAGGTCTTTCTCGTTAAGGTCAGTTTGTAAAATGTGATTGATCTGATCTTTCCAGAAAAACAGGATTCATGCAGCCGTTGCAGTCCCTCCCTGCGAACACTCCCTAACTGTGTGTGTGTAATGTGAGTGAATGAGTGTGTTGTGTAGTGTGTCTGTATGAGTGAGTGTGGTACGAGTGTGTGTGTGCGTGCGCCTGTGTGAGTAAGTGAGTGTGTGTGTAAATGAGTCCTTGTTTTTGTTTTTTTCATTAATATACTGTAAAATATGGTGCATTTCTGTGCTCAAAGCTGTATTTCAGCATCATAACTCCAGTCTTCAGGGTCACATGATCTTCAGAAATCAGAATAATATGCTTTATTTGTCTAATAATCCTGAAAAAAAAGTAATAAAGTTAAAAAGAAGTCTTTTCTAACAACAGAAGTCTTCACTATCGCTTCTCATCCACTGAATAGAAGTATGAATGAATGCTGCTTGTTCTGCTCACAGGGTCGTGTGGAGGTGGAGGCTGGGAACGAGAATATGAAGTTTGAGACGGGACCGTTCTCTTTCTACGGGGTCATGGCTCTCAGCGCTCCGACACTAGGTGAGAGGAACACACACACACACACACCCCGTCCCGTTCGCTGCTGTGTGTTCTCATATCAAGAGTCTTAAGATGATACCCTACACTCTTCCTAGGGATCAGCAGTAGGTGGTCTGTGTGTGTTTTATACTAAACACCACATTATTACAGGCTTCAACAGCAGATGGGAAAACACTTTAGAGCACTAATCACGCATAATTATAATTATTTCACATGGGATATCAGGGTTTTTCCAGGCCACCCATCTCTCTCTGCTGGGCTTCGAAACGCGGTCAGTCGTCGCCCTCTAGTGTCCAGCCAGGCTTTACTAACTCTATCGTCACAAACTGAGCAGACGTCTCCAGAGGAAGGAAGCGCTTCAGAAGAAGCTTTGTGTGTGTCTATCTGTGCTCGTGTGTGTACACTACTGATCGGGGGTTGATGGGATTCATATTTTTTTATATTCATATCTCTTCTGCTCACCAAGGCTGCTTTTCTAAGATTGTGATTTATTATAATATCTATTTTCATTTTATTTTAAAACGTAGTTTATTCCTGTGATACATTTACATTTTAATCTAAAGTAAAAAAAAAAAAAGTACTTAAAAGAACTTAAGGTTACTGAGATGTTCTCTCAACTTTTGATCTTTTGAGAGGGACGAGTCTTGGTGATTTCTCAGATCGAATATAACTAGAGAGAGCTAGTCTTACAAGGTGTATTTTTTAGAATAAATAAAAGAAGTTGAAAGAGAGCTGACTCTAAACGTCTGAACAGTAGTGTCTGTCTCTTCTTCGATCCTGTCTTACTCTTCCCATCCATCTCTCTCTCTCTGTCTCTCAGTGAGTGTCTCTCGTCCTCATCACCTGTCTCTTAAGAGATGCTCTCTCTTCTCTCGCTTCCCAGGTAACTGTCGGCATGTCGGGGTTCTCTAACCGCTCGCTGGGACGGGTCCGACCCATAACAGCCACAAAAATAACCCTCAAGTGCTGTTTAAAGAGACAGTTCCCCCAAAAATGAAAATTAGCCCATGGTTTCATCATGGGTTAATTTTTATTTTTGGGTGAACTGTCCCTTTTTCTCCTGTTCCACTAAAGTAGATGAGATTTTTGTCAATAATGTAGCAGGTTTCAGAAAATGGCTCTTCTGTACCTGCTGTGCTCCAGAGCCTCAACAATCAAACACGTTTAGAGAAATGACCCAAATACAGGAATTCAGTCAACATTAGCTCACCCTCATGTCGCTTCAGACCTGCATGACTTTAAATTAGTGCTGGCAAACAATTCATTATGACTAATCGCATTCATAATACAAGTTTTTGTTTACATAATGTGTAAGGATATTTAAGAAAAAATTATATACTTTAAGAAAAATGTTTATATATGGAATTTATTTTTATATAATAATATTATATATAAAGAATATAAATGTATAAGTGTAAATATTTTCTAATTATATATATATATATATATATATATATGTGTGTGTGTGTGTACATATGCACAGTACACATAAATATATAATGTAAACAAAATCTTTATTTTGGATTTGATTAATGGAAGGTTTTATGCATTTTTTGGCTAATAATGGATTAATTTGGGGTGTTTTTCTCACATGAAGACGCTGTAATGCATGAGGTGTGTGCTGGACTGATGCTGCATCGCTGAGAGAGGGCCTGTAGATGGCGTTATCAGCCTTCATCTGTGTGTGATCCAGCTCTTCTGCTGACCTCTGACCTCACTGTCACCTGTTGTGTAGAACAAGCCTCTAAACACACTTCACAGAAGTCACACGCATCACAGAAACCGTTGCCATTTTAAATGACTATTTTCTATTTTAGTTGAATTTTCAGTTTTTCACTGTTACAGGATTCTCCAGAAATCATTCTGATATACTGATTGCTGCTCAGTAAACATAATTATATTTAATAAGCTATTGTATATAGTTATATATTATAGAGAGTCAGCTGTATTTGACCCTCTAATGCTAGCACTTTAAATTCTATTTTAATTCTACTTTATTTATATTATTAAAAACAGGAAAAGCATGTTATTTATTTATATAAAATTAAATATTTATAAATGTAATTTCTTACTAGCCCCCCCAAGCTTTTAACCAGCAGTGCTGATGTCGCCACAGTTTTATTAAACCATTTTAATGGTTTCATTACATTTTAGTAATCAATGGTCAAAATCAATAATCAAATCTTCAAGTATTTGATCTAAAAAAAAAAAAAAATTATTTAATTAAAAAAAAACAAACATTTTTTAATAATAATTAAAAAAAAATCTTTACAAACATTGTATATTAAAATTTTTCTATGCTAATTCTGGTAAATAGCTAATAGTTCATCTTTTTTACATCCTTCTATGAACCACAAAAGGATATATTACACTGTAAAAAAAAAAAAAAAAAAAAACCCATTAAAGTGTCTCGGTTCTCTGGTGTTAGTCTTGCAGTAATAAGTGAGTCGGCGTGGTGCTTAATGCTTTGCAGATGTTACACTTAATTGCTTTTTTTTGGCCTTGAAGATGCAATGAGCACAAGATAGAGCGGAGTGTGGCATTGATACCCATCAGGCACCAATGAGTGTAGTCTGTGCTTATGATTAATGTGTACGGAGTAAATAAGCCTGGACCAGTTTAGAGTGGAAACAGTGTGAACTGTTGAACTTTATTTTGGCTGCAGGATTGAAATAAGGAAGGAAACGTACGTGCATCCCAATAAATGAGAACGCTGTGTGTCATTGTGTGAAAGATTAGTTTTTCTGATTATTGACTGGAAATGAACTGCACTCATGATGCAGAAGGACGTGATTCAGTCTGATATTGTGGACTCACTTCATTAATTTGGGCCTCTTCTGGCTGTGAAATCATTTCATGATGCAGGCAAATAGAAAACATGCCTCGCAAGTTCGCTCCATTATTTTATTTTAGATATTTAATTATATATATATATATATATATATGCAGCGATATATATTTGTATTATTTTTTTTCCAAAATTAATTTTTTTTGTTTAAATTTTTCAGTTTAAGTGGTTAAATTAAATTGTATTTGTCAAAACCATGTTTAATTAAAATCATGAACGTTACACAGTTTAACAACAAAAAAAAAAGACCCAAAGAAATACATTTTTGTTTTCTCAAATTCAGTTGTATTTGTTTTTATTCAGTTTTATTTATATTTCAGATTTACTCCTTTCTACACTACTGGGTCGTAAGATTTTTTAACAAGTTTTTATGCTCAACAAGGCTGCCTTTATTTGATAAAAAATCCAGTAAAACAGTAATTTTGTGAATAATTTGAAGATTTAAAATGACCCTTTACAAAACACGTTACCCAATTTATGTCTTAAGTGTCAGTTGTTTTGAAATCGAGATTAATACATCTAAACCTGCATAAATAATTTTTTCATTGATGTCTGGTTTGTTCGGAGAGCACAGGTTAGGGTCTGAGATAATATTATTAGAAAATCTGGAATCTGAGGGAACAAAAACATCTAAATATTGAGAAAATCTCCTTTTAAAGTCCTTAGCAATGAATATTACTGATCAAAAATGAAGTTCTGATTTATTTATGGTAGGAAATGTACTAAATATGTTGATGGAACATGATCTTTACTTGTTATGCTAATGATTTTTGGCATAAAAGAGAGTCGGCCATGTATTATTGTCTATTTCTCCAAGTATCCGTGTGCTGCTGCGCTCCAGAGACTCAGATGTGCCGCTCAGTGTTGATGTGTGGATGGTCATGTTCTCTCTCTCTGCTGTGTTTCAGAGTTTCGCTCTCCATCTCACATCGGCGGTCTGAACCGCTCGGCGTCTCTGAGCTACACGGACCGGCCCGAGCCTCCATCCATCAGCGGCAGTAACACACAGCTCAGCAGTGCCGCCCAGCCGCAGTACACACCTGACTTCAACGTCCGAGCTCTGGCTGACCTGCAGATCGTCAAGGTGAAGACATGCCGAAAACATTAGGATGGAAATCAATTTTGGGTTTTGTCTGTTGATGAACTGAGATGCAATAATCCACAGCACTCCAGTCCATCAGTTAACATCTGGAGACCCGAGCTGGATCTAATCCAGAATTAAGAGGATTTTAATAACTCTTCCTTCCGGTGAAAGAGTGTTCTGGTTTGTATCAGGAGAGAAATCTGCGTTCAAGCCGCGTTTACAAGCCAAAACAGCTTTAAACAAATATGTGTCTGGATTCTGATGTGAGGCAACACTGGAGGAAAAGTTATTGTGGACTATTTTAGGCATTAAAAACATCTTAAAGCCTGGTTAGTTTGATCTTTAGTCTTCTTGTGATGGCCTGGAGTGCTGTGGATTATCCTGATGTTTTTAATCTGACGGCACCCATTCACTTCCATTACTGAGACACACTTCTACAAACCTGATGACCTGAGGTTGAGCTCGTTTTGAGCAGCCTTTTGTTATTCGCTGAACTATTTATAGATTAAATAGATTATTAATAAATGCTCAAATAAACAAGCCCTTAAAAACACCAATTAAATGTTATTTTCAATGATATATAGATCTAGAAGCGTAATGAATTGATTAAAAATCAATGATATATCATTGATGTACTTTTATTGTACGGTGGGTTATTAAATGCATTAAATGTGACTCTGGAGCACTAAACCAGTCATATAGGGCAATTTGATTGAACTGAGATTCATCTGAAAGCTGAATAAATCATCTCTGCACTGATGTCTGGTTTGTGAGGAGAGGACAATATCTGTCTGAGATACAGCTATTAGAAAATCTGAACCTGAGGGAGCAAAAACATCTCAATATTGAGAAAATCATCTTCAAAGTTGTTCACATGACGCTCTTAGTTATGAATATTACTGATCAATGTATATCTCTGACCCATACAGTTCCACCTGTGCTCTTCTGACTGCTCCAGAGACACAGATAAGGTTTGTTCCTTCATCTCTCCTTCATCTCTCCTCAGATCACTCGCTCTCAGTATCAGAACGGTCTGGTGGCGTCTCGTCTGGACAGTTCTCCTCAGTCTCCGGACAGTGGACACGGTCATGTGGAGAACAGCACCACACCAGCCCTGCATCCGTCTTCAGAGAACATCACTCCTGTGGACGAGACCACCTCGCTGCTCAACGAACAGAACAGCCAGACTATGCTCACATAACACCACATCCCACAATCCCCCTGGACATCAAGCACTTTCCCAGAACTTTCCCTTTCAGCGCCAACAGTAACTCTACGTGTGTGTGTGTGTGTGTGAGAGAGCAGATTATGGCTGAAGTGTTTCATAAAGACGTTGTGTAATATATTGTGCAAGATGAAAAACGGAAGAGGCCGAAGCGCATCTGGACCCCTGCTTCAGACGGACTGTGTCTGGGGTGTTTATAGACTGCCAATAGAGATGTTTCTAGAGAAGAAGAGCTTTATTTTGTCAATTTTCTATTGAAGTGTCAGCAAGGGAAACTGCAGATGCCTTTTTATTTTGTTAGTCCATAGTTCATTCATTTTACCAAATTCTGTGTGTGTGTGTGTGTGTGTGTGTGTGTGAGAGAGAGAGAGAGAGACGTGTGTGTGTGTGTGTGTGTGTGTGTGTGTGTGAGAGACAGAGACGTGTTTGTGTGAGAGCGAGAGAGCGAGACGTGTGTGTGTGTGAGAGAGACACGTGTGTGTGCGCTTGTGTGTGTGTGTGAGAGAGAGACGTGTGTGTGCGCTTGTGTGTGTGTGAGAGAGACACGTGTGTGCTCAAGAGACATGCATGCCTTTGTGTGTGTGTGCGTGTGTGAGAGAGAGACGTGTGTGTGCGCTTGTGTGTGTGTGTGAGAGAGAGACGTGTGTGTGCGCTTGTGTGTGTGTGTGAGAGAGACACGTGTGTGCTCAAGAGACATGCATGCCTTTGTGTGTGTGTGCGTGTGTGAGAGAGA
>JAUCMS010000079.1:15210204-15246367 GCA_032357445.1 Enteromius radiatus | reverse complement strand
AGAATTGAGACACCCCTACCCCTACACGTGAACGCGCCAAACGGAGGGGTAGGGGTAAGGGGTAGAATTGGGATTGGGCCTTATTGTGGCCCTGACCACAATGCACCTTTAATGGGAACTGTCATTATCTTTTTTTTTTTTTGACAACTACTTTGGGTGATACAACATGAATGATAAACATGAAGAAACTTTAGTGGGTCCAGAAGTTTCAAGTTTCTACTCTGCTCACCAAGTTTGAGCTTAAAAATTAATACTATACCGATATTTTAATATTGAAATTAAACTGGAAAAGCAATACAGGATATTTCAGAATATTATTTTGAAAAAGATGAAAGCAAAATATGGCAGAAGCATTTGTGTTCAGAAAAGAGAACATTAATATTCTCAGACTGACCAAATGACTGACAAAAAAAACAAATAGACCAGAGGACGGTGATTAGCAGTTTGATTAAAGATAAATAAGCAAATGTAGGGAGGAAAAGGAAAGGGAGTTCAAGGAAGCATTTATTTACTTTAGCATAGATGGCCTTGGATTCATTTGTTTTTTTTTTTTATAAGAAGAAGAAGGGTAAATATTTTGGTTTGGATATAGCGGGGTGACTATAGTTTAGTATGGAGTAACTATATACCCACATGAGAACAGCCTGGGGTTGTTACTTTAGTCTGGTTTGTTCGTGATGAAAATGTTAACATAGTGTGATGGTGTCTGCTATCTTTAAAACTGTCTAGCTTAGTGTTGCTTATCAACTAAATGTAAATGTAAAGGTAATTAAGCCAGTCATTGAAAATATACAGAATTACAATGGCATATATATTTTTCAATATATATATATATATAGTGTTCTGGATACTTATTATTTTCCTATTGCTGCTGATAAACAAATGTATTTTTTTTCTCACAAAGTCTCCAGTAATGTCTTCTATAAAGTGTAATATTTGTAATATCACAACACATATTCTGTTCTGTCATATCATTTATATTGATCATTTAAATTGTCAATCCTTAGATTAAAACATTTTGTCTTGTGATTTGTTTTTAGGTTTTGTTCTGTTATTGGTGTAATCGCCGTTCTGACTTCCCTAACAGTTGTATATGCCTTATTGAACTTCTTTCATTTTGGATCTATCAATTCAGGATTGAATTTAAAAGAAAACAAAGAATGTGTTTATCTCTGAGGCTGGAATGATGACAAATCACAAGATGATATGAACAAATGGGAATACAGCAAAGACATGTAAATCATACGGAAATTATGGTAAACGAAGGGTGAAAAGGAGGTCAGGGGTGTCAAGTCACCTTAAAGTCTTGGGTTATATGTTAGAATTAGATCTGTCAAACGATTAATCGCATCCAAAATAAAATGCGTTTATGCTGTGTTTATTTATTCTGTTTATATTAAAACACACATGTACAGTATATATTTTGAAAGTATGTAAATGCATTTATATATTTATTTTCTTATATTTGATATTATATCTAAATATATTTAGTATGTAAACATAACATATTTTCATTAAATATATACATGCATGTGTTTGTATTTATATATACTTAATAAATATACACAGTATATACAAATATATTATGTAAAGAAAAGCTTTTATTTTGGATGCGATTAATCGTTTGACAGCTCTAGTTAGAATGACAAGAAGGCTCAGTAGTGTTGCTATAGCACATACTGTAAGGCAAGATGAGCAATAACAAAAGCACACAAGAACAATAATGGTGTTTTCGAAAGCCAATACAAATATTGTTCACAATGAAGGATCTCCTATCAGATTAGTAGAGATACAAACCCTCTCATGGACATTAATGACAAACAAACACATAAAACAATGATCATATCCACCCACAGTTGTGTCTCATTTCTTTCGTTCTCAAGTAGAAAGACTGCACTGATGAGACTCATCTCGCTGCTTACAAAATTAATAAATACCACAAAGCGTTTGATAAGCCTCTTCAGTGTGTCACACAGTGAAATAAATCAGTGCGTTTTATGAAAAGGAATAAACAAGAGACATGCAACCAGCCTAAATGAGTCACTTATCACCTCACACTGTAAAGATTATTGCTCTTCTGAGATAAAATAATGTGTGATTTCTTTTGCAAAATGCATGTTAGAAACTTCCCAACTGGGATTTTTCTGCTCTAACTAACATTCCATGCATGTCTGTGACAACTGAAATGTGTTTGTTAGGAATTTACCATTGCTAGCTGAGCCTTATTAGATGCAGCTTTTATTGGGCCACTGATAACCGCTTTCCTTAATCATAGTTTCTTCTGACAAACCACGTGTCACCCTGTGGCACTCTTAACCTCGTTTGTGCGTCTCAGGTACAGTATGACTAGCGCTATTACTGTTGATGTTGCCTCCCTTTCCCCGCCCATGTTCGCTCGTCGTTCCGCATGACCAGCGCGCAGAGTACAAGGTAGAAAACAACGCTGGCCCTTTAAGACGGGAGTGATCGCTCCGCTGGCGACCGTTCCGCGGTATTATCGAGCTACAAGACTACCAACACACGAGCTAGATGGAATTATAACAATGGAATATCACTGCGTTCTGTTTACTGTTTTGTTGCAGTTAATCGTCCAACCAGGTAGGACAACTATTATCATTTTTTGGTCCTTTCATAGTCTCAGTTTGCTTGCAGGAAAGATTCTAGAAAGTTTTTCATTGAGGTGTAGGGATGCACTGCACTTGCCATGCGCCCATAGATGACAGGCAGTGGGGCTGTTTATTTATTCTTTATGTGTTACTCAAAACAAAACGGAGTGCCTTTAAAGAATAATGTGTGTTCCTGTTGCTTCTTACTTTTAACTACTATAGCATTATGCAGGCTCTTTATATAAGCAAAGTTTGGCAATAGACGTGTTTACTTATGTTCCACATGAAGCTCTCCATAAGGAGCTTTCGCACCTCGGGCATGTTCTGTTAGTTTCGGATAAAGTATCCTAATGCAGTAGAATTTCCACTGATAATCCCAGCAATCATATCTTCTTCACTTACCGTGCGGAGGCTCATACCAGCAATTTACGCGGTTACAGGAACCTATCATTGAAACAAGAAATCGATCCGGAGAGCCTCAGGTGAGAATGTAAAGCCGATCCTTGCGCGCTGCTCTCAATTATTTATCACTCGGGCTCGCGAGTGCCTGTCTCCGCAACAAGTGGAAGAATACGAAGCTTTAGACATAATTAGCGAGAGACGTGACAGAAAGCGTGGGGATGGTTAAAAGCGCACTTAATTTATAATAGGGTTAGGAGGATATAATGTTGAGACGGGGTTGATTCTCCCGGACTGAACCAGAATACACAGAATGTATCAAACATAGTTGGTAAAATAACTTGTTTCAGTAACCAGGAACGATCACAATTTCAGCTGCAGCGCGTTCATGCGAGGAGGTAGCCATAACGACAGTGCGCATCGTGTGCACTTTACGTTAGAATCGGTAATTCGTAGAACTTGTTTTTTTTACGTTTAATTAAGGACGTCACGCATATATTAGCTACAAATGTGTCTTAGAACTCCATTGGGGAACCAAATTGCGGGTTTTCGCGCTAAACAAACTGTGCTCCTTGGAACAACAAACAATTTCCCAGAGATAGTGTACGGGTGCACTGAAATGGTCAAACTTCGTTGGAACAGGTGTTTTTTTATTGCCTTGCAAATACAACAAGGGTTGTAGCTGCTAATATACAGTTAGGCTGTATATTAGCGCTCGGCAATTCCACGTAATTTCTTAGAAAAAAAAGACAGTTAAGTTGTTTTGCATGCTGCAACCAGACTTTTTTTTTTTGCGTGCGCTTGTTGGCACCTCATGGACATATCAGATGGTCTTTTGTAGTGCTCAGATAAGCTCTTAAGGATATTCTAAAAGATGAGGGCGAGTCATAGCTGGACTGCATCTGTTAACTGACCATTGCGTATTATGTGTTCAGACATTTATCCTGGTGTGACTCGTGCTTGGAAACAAAGATGTAACTTGTCTTACAGAGTCGTTTACTAAAATATGTTTTGTATGTATCAAATATATGGTAAATTTAAGTTTTCCCAAAAGGGATCACATGTTTCTTTTTTTTTATTGTTTAGATTGCTCCATCATTTAGTTATCATTTCAAAGATCACGCTTAGAGCGAGCCTGGGCAGCTAAACACATGCAGCTTTGGTGTGGTTTTAGCATGAATCTGACGATCAGCTTGTGTAACGCCAGAGGGCTTCAGCATTCAAGTGACTATTTTGCATCGGGTTCCTTCTAACACATAACGATACGGGCTTTCAAATAACAGCCGTGAGAAAAGCGTTTACATGGAAATATTCCTAGTTAATAATAGAGAGCTCTGATATGCACAGTTGGAATAGTCTTCATTAGCCATTGCCCAGAAGTCAGCTTTCTGGAGGGTGCATGATAGCAAGATGCTGCTGTGTTTGGACGGATACCCCTAGTGGCTGACGCTCGTATCACAAGTTACAAAATACAGTTCATATTTTTCAAAAAGAGTAAGTAAAATTGCGAGTATCCTAAAAGAGAGAGATTAGAGAAAACGAAATTTGAATATAGTTCAATTTCCATCTTGGCGCAAACATCAATCCACTTGATCCTTTAATTATCAAGCTTCATTATTATCTTAAATTTAACATAGTTCACTTACATCACCAGTGTTCAACAGCTCATAATGTTGTCATAATGGCATGATTAAGATAAAACCTCTCTCTTTATGGTTTAAATATTTACCAGAGAAACCCTGAGGTGCGTGTGCGTGACCAATATTTGTCTCGTTGTTGCGTTTCTGTGAAGGCCTTGCTCTCATCCAGCGTTTCTTATTTGTTCTTTTGTCACTGATAATGTTTAGAACCCCGGAGAGGAAAAGTAAACACGAACGCTTGTTATGTTAGGTTTTTATATGAAAGGACACCTGATTTTTCAAATGCCGTTTAAAGCAACGGTTTGCAAGGAGGCGAGCTACTCCACAGTTTACGTTTTTATCATGTTATCTCATTTCAGCCTGAAGCAACTATGAAAGCCAGTGCATACCCTCAAACCCCTGTCTCCCGCATTCTCAGAAACAGAAAAAGGGTAAAAAACATTAGATTTAGGTTTAGACTTTATTGAACACATTTTAAAGACATTACCATTCACACATTTTTCCTTTTTGAAAGATTTGCTCCCACTTTCTCATTGTGAACGTAAGGGCTGTAATTGCCTCAATCCATCAAAACTAACTACAGCATACATTGACAGATGCAGATATAACAGTATGTACCCGGAATCAAGAGTAGACATCATTAGTACTACATAATTGTTAAATATTCAATACGATTAATATATATGTTTATATTTCAAATAAGTTCATATATAATATAAAATCTAAGAATATAAATACACAATTGTACATGCATGTAGATATTTCCAAAATATGATGTATGTGAGTGTGTGTGTGTGTGTGTGTGTGTATATATATATACTGTACACACATAATAAATGTACACAGTACCCACTCATACACTCACACACACACACACACACACATATATATATGTATGTAAACAAAAGCTTTAATTTTTAATGTGATTAATCACATATAATGACGTTTGATAGAATTTATATATAATAATATATATACATACACACATGGGTAGTTGACATGGGTATGGTTGACATTGCGTGACAGCAAAAATGTAAAAGAAAAACTTAATATACAAAAAGCACAAGAGAAATTTGTATTCAGTGTTAGAGAGTTTTGGGGGTTTTTGTCTGTTTTTTTTTTTGTTACATTTTTCAGTCACTCCATAGGATACCATAGGTCAACTGTATGTAAATACATCTGTATGTGTTAATTATGGTATAGAAAATAATTAAAGCCTATATAATCGGCTATTTTACTGTTTTGCTACAGTACATGCATTTTGTCCGTTTTTTTTTTTTTTTACTTTCTTACTTTTGTTGTTTTCTTCACTTATTTTCACCATTCTCCCAGTCATGTGGGGAGGGGGAGGATAAACACTCTTTTGTTAGATTAAACTCTAATCTGTTGCCTTTAAGGGTTGTAGCTGTATAAGGCAATGCAGCACTTTGAATGGAGAAGGATGCTATAATTCAGTCGAAACCAGCACATCTGAGAAGGGGCCATTCATCTTGTTAAGAACTCATTTAGAGTTGTCTGACATCAAATTGCCATTTCTAAAGAAATTGTTATTCTTCTGAGGAACTCAGAAGGCTTAGCTTTTTTCTTTTCTTTAGATTTGTTGTGAAGTTGTGAAACAGTTTCTCACCCTTAACTGTCTTTTATACAACCTGAGAGGGAAATGCATATGCACTTGGTATATTATATCAGTGTAGGTTCTTCTGTTTTCCAAAACCATTACCGCTGTGTTCTACCAATTTGACAAATTTTGCAGATGTACACTGACTCTTTCCAGCAATCCTCACGTTCACTCTTAATAATCTACAGCACTCTCTTGTATGTTTACCAAATGTTAAACTATTTTATCTTCCACTAGTGCACCATGTTCACTTGCTTGTTTCCTCTCAGCCAGGTCCAGGCCCACTATCACCCCTGAAGGACCCCAGCTCACAGTACCACTGAACAGCGAGTTCAGCTTGCATTGTCAGAGTAACAGTTCGGTACGCTGGCTGCGAGAAGATCGTCCTTTGCGGGTCCTTAAAGATCAAAGACAGGGTCAAGTGACAGTTTATACAGTGAGCAGAGCAGGCCCATCACACATGGGCAAATATTCCTGTCGAGATGAGTCTAATGAAAAAAGCTCCATCTATGTGTATGTAAAAGGTAAGTCAGCCTTTTGCATTTGTGAGTCAGTATTTTAATGCCTGGGTTGAGTGACATGTCTGTGCGGCAGTATTTAAAGAATTCTTCGACCCACCTTTGTGTTTTAGTGTCTTCCTTGTGTTTTAGATGCGCTAGGTTTGTACAAACATGTTAGCAACAGTAGAGATACTAGATAGAAAGTATTACGATTAATTAATAACCATATCATGTAAAAATCTCATCTATTTCCAGCCCTACATGTCTGCACCCTTGCATTTGCACTTTCTGACACATTTTGTGCTTAATGTTTTGGTCTTTCTCTCCTGCTCTCCCTCTTTCATCTTCATGTGTGGTTCCATTTTTGAGCCAAAAAAACATGGGTGTCAACAGATGCCCTAAATACTTGCAGTCAGCTCTTTGTATTCACTAGTCACCTGCATGACCTTTATTTATACATCTAATTCTTATGTTATTACATGCATGTTCTTATAATCCCAAAAAATAAACTCTTCAAATTGATCCTTGGCATTTTTGGCAGGTGACACTCTCTCATCATACTTGCAGATGTGGGTTATTTGTATTTAAGGGTTTTTTTTTTGGTATGATGGAGGGTAGTTTTTCACTTTCAGCCTTTTTGTGAGACTCTCTCTCTTTCTCTGCGCTGTAATGTCAAAATCTAAGCCCCCTTGGTTGTGTTTCATTGGTTTTTGATTTAGCATTCCTCTCAGCAGATCCTGAAAATCCCTTCAGGAGGAACATCATGTTTGACTTTGTTGCGGGAGAAGGAGAAACGACCACGCTCCCATGCTTGGCCACAGACCCACGTATGACAGACTTGCACCTGCAAAAATGTGACGGACGGTCCCTGCCCCACAGACTGCGCTATTCATCCAGTATTGAGACGGGCATAACGTTGGAAGATGTCAGCAAGGACTTTGAAGGATGTTACGTCTGTGTCGGGACTCTGGAGGGCAACACAGTTAAATCCGGACAATATCAACTCAATGTCCGCCTCGGTGAGAAACAAAAGAAGAGACATGAGTATTAGGACTGTTCATTTAGTGTAAGATGATTATGATTATGAGTAGCAAGCCAGCATTTTAGAATAATTTCTGAAGGATCATGTGTCACTGAAAACTGCAAAATTCAGCTTTTCCACCTCAGGAATAAAAAATATACTAAAATAGAAAATAGTTATTTTAAATATTTAATTATATTTCTGCTTTACCATATTTCAAATAAATAAAAATAAACTGTATACCAAATGCAGCCTTGCTGAGCAAAAACAAATAAACTAATTAAAATAATAAAATTGAGCAAAAATCAATAAATAATAATAATTGAAAACATTATATATCATTACCCCCCTTAATTTTTGGTTTGAAGTGTGTAGACTTTTAAAGTCACTTTTAGCAATGTTTTTATTTTGAGGTATTTCAAAAATTGATGGTTGCAATTGATGTGATAAATACGATTAACCATATCATGTAATTCATTTCATTTAAAAATCTCATCTATTTCCAGCCCTACATATAGCTAGAGGATACACACAGATACCAGACACACACATCTATGTTACCCCACTGCTACCCACTTGCCCTTTCTTTCCCACGCTTTCCCATTGATATAATGCATCATGCTTCTTTGCCTTCAGTTCCAGGTGCACCTCCTGTGATTACATTGGGTCAGCCTCAGAAAGTGCTGCTCATCCAGGGTGAAGAGCTCTCCCTATCCTGCAATACCTCAAACGTCAACAGCGACATCACAATCAGATGGAAGGCTCCTGAAGGAGTGGTAAGAGCACTCACCTATGTACCTGAGCACGTGTGTGGTGCTCCATGACACTCTTCTCACACATATATACTGTACTATGTACTGTACATACTGTAGGCTTTATCAAACACACCAATGTTTACAGAAACAGACTTATATAGTATAAGCGCACGTCCCAGTTAACCTACTTAATGTGTTAAAGTGTACCCATGATTTAGTGTTTGTACTTGATAATTTAAAGTTGTTTGTACTTGATATTATGCCCAGAGGCTAACTAGATCTTGTGTGGTTTGAGGTGCCTCTTCAATTCAATTCAGTGTACTGTGTCTATAGTTGTGCGTCATTCAGAAGTGAATTGATAGTTTAAGTTTAGAATTTTAAATATAGCTTGAAATGTATAATTGCATAATTCTGTATTTATCTCAATCTTGATTGTTCAAACCACCCAAGTCTACCCAAAAACTAGCTCCCTTAAATTGTCAACACTGTATTTTTGGCAAACTTGCGCTGTGAGAACATCACCTATGTAAACAGATCTTCAGTATTAAGACTCTGGCATCAGAAACTGGGATTTGAGAGATGAATGGCATGCTTTGTTTTATATAAATGTTATAACAGCCACACCTACACATAAAGACAACCACAGACATTTTACCCAAGACAGGGTCTATGCCTCATGTCTTCAGAGTTGCCCAATAAGCTTTGTGTCTGTTTTCCTTTTGCATGTGCCAAGCAACCATCAGTGCTGCAGTTCTCAAGTATCCTGACCGAGCCCATTTCTCACCTGAGGAATTCCACCCTAAATCTGGGGTCTGTGACCAAGCAGGATACAGGGAGTTACAACTGCGAGGCCAGGAATGAAAGAGGGACCAGTACGAAAACAGTCTGGGTCGAAGTCTATGGTGGGTCTTGTTTCAAGTATTTCTATAAACGATCGATTCAAATGATCTCAAAAAATAAAACAATGTTGTATGTGTATCTGTGTGCAGATAAAGGGTTCATTAACCTAACGAGTGTGAATAACAGCACTAAGAGAGTGCGGGCTGGAGAAAGTCTGTCGTTGCGTGTGGTAATGGATGCTTACCCGAAACCTCACAAAGTTTTCTGGAGCTACAGTGGTGTAAAACTCACCAACACTACTGATCATGTCATTACCAGTCGCTCACATGGGAACAGGTAAGATTTTGATACATTGCTACAAACAATTCTTGCTTGGGATGCACCATATGATACTGGTATTTATATATTTGTCAATATTGTATATTTAATTGTGTTGGCTCATTTACTGTTAATGCCCACACTTAAAATACTATTAATTTAGAAACGCTATTAATCTCTCTCAATATCTACAGTATTTTTATATTGTGGATTATAATGTTGTAAAGCCTACTATATTCACTTGTCACATTAAACTTTTTGTATAGATTTATTTGATAGAAAATACAATAGAATTATCAGCATCAGCCAGAATTTTAATATCAGAACTCCACTTTTTTTCCATTTATTCACAGCGCTAAAAGATACCTTTTAAGTGTAGGTAATTTGTGTTTATTTCTCTTCTTTTAACAGTTACACCAGCGAGCTGAAGCTAGTGCGTCTCAAGGTGTTAGAAAGCGGCGTTTACACCTTTTCAGGCTCAAACCGAGATGCAACTGTCTATCAAACGTTCGAAGTCCATGTCATAAGTGAGTGAGAACATTTAATGCAAATATTTGGCTTTTCCACTTGCCAGCAAAGAGCATAGAATCTGTGTGATCTATGAGTTTTGTGTGTATTCTGGTTCAGAAGTGATTGGTCATATTTCTTAAGCATTTCGCTGGATAAAGGAACTCGGCTTTAAGCCCTCTAACAATAGCAGATGCTGTGTAATAACAGATAAGAAAGGACTGGCCTTCAAGACTGCAAATAACACATTTGTCAAGTCATTTTCTTTTTCTGTTAGGATTACTGATTACCAATTACAAATAGATTAAACATTTTAAATTACGAAAATGTGTTATTTCTGCTGTTTTAATGCCATTTAAGAAATATTTTAAAATAATAACCGTGCGCAAAGTCAAGACAGCTGTACAAACATCCATCCCACTAACCAAGATTGTAAAATTGACCCTGTACCAATCTTTGCTGTTAGGTAAACCACAGATTGTGTACTATGAAGGGCCGACTGATGGACAGGTGCGCTGTGTGGCTGAAGGTTACCCTACTCCACAGATCAAGTGGTATTACTGCGACCAGCCCCATTCAAGGTACTGCATACGGTTTTGTTTGTTTCAAATCCATCAACAGCTACATACAGTTGGCTCTAAAAGTGGCTTTCAAATATTAGCGGCATATCCCTTTGAGCAGTGTTAACGTATTAGCCTCACTGAGGGTACATCGTGACGCAGCATGGATTAGCCACTAACCGCTAGCTTGATGTTTGATGATTGGACAACAAGGCTTTAGCCTTTTATTAATAGGGATAAGCAATTTGACTCTGTCATGATTGTGACATCACACAAGCAATTGGCTACTAGCAGTCAGGTGACAGCGCCCAACGACATTAGAACAAGCTGCTTCCATTGGGCTGTTTATTCTTGAATAGCGGTGTTGACAGGACACCTTAGCATAGACTTAGTCACAAGCTTATCCAATCAATTCCTCATGATGATCAAATCCGATCAGGATAACATGCCTTGCTTCAATTTGAGCATGTGAACATGTAGCGCTATGTGTCTTTTGATCTTGTTCGTGCGTTGCTGGTTTTGTCTGTCAACCGATTGATGGTTTTCTCAACAAACAGATATTTCTTTGTTAAGAAACTATTGAGAGGTTTCCACCAAGCTAAACAATGTAATTAAAGATATCGTACTCAGTAATTATGAGATGGAACAGGGAATGTAAACCAGTTGAGATTATTTATTCTGGCTTTATATCCAAAGCTAACTTTGAACTCAGCTCAGTAGTACTCATCCTTTAAGAAAAGAGTGAGAAAAAAATGTAGAAATAAATCAAAGCACTTGATGGCAGTACTTTCCACTTCTGAGCCCTTGAGGAATGTCATTTTGCTGCCTGTTTTTATTGTGCTTTCTTAAGCAATAAGCTATTTTTACACACATCTGCCATAGCAAATGAATGCACTGAGAGATGCTTATCACATCTTTATCATGTAGTGGTGCTTAACATTTCATCTTAAAATCTACCTGAACTCAATAAGGACCTCTTAAATTCCTGGCCTTATCATAAAAAATTCATTGGTGCATTTTATTCCAAATAAAAATGCTGAGTTTCAGACAAATGTCAGGGAAAAATCAGGGAATTACATTGGGCAATGCATTTTGACTTTTGAAGATTGCTTGACATGTTTTAAGATGTGCATGAAAGACCTTATTTTATGTATTTTTCAAAGCTCTTTTTATGCAGTGTTTTTAAAACTTCACCACTTTATGGTACATGCTCATGAAAAAACACTATTCAGGAGTTTGTTGCATGCCTCCTCAGATGCTCCAATTTGCTGAATGCCACTCAGGAGGAGGAGGATGTTGTCACAGTAACCATGACAAATCCTCCCTTTGGGAAAGGCACAGTGGAAAGTCGACTAAACATCACCAAGAACACTTACGCCACCCTTGAATGCGTGGCATCTGCCAATGGAGAAATCGTTTACACTCTCTTCTCTATCAGCGGTGAGCAAATAACATATACCCACACATACACACCCCTTCAGACAATGACTGAAGACTTTAGCTAGTAATTAGTCTCAGACAACTCCTCCCACAAACCGCCTACACTGACCCTCTGAACCCTTTCTCACTAAACTGGATTGCACTTTCATCATCTGCAGGCTATAATATGATTGGCTGACTCCATGCAACTTCTTAGAGTAAGGGCATAAGGGGGATTTTTACTTATGTGATCAGGTTTGTGAGTTCAGACTCTTGTCTCTTTGTTGGCCTTTGTATAAACAAGCTTTTAAAATCAACCTTGCCAACATACTGACCTAGTGAATAGGCTGTGCTCATTTGTCACAGGTCTGGGTTTGAGTCTTTGTTTTTGGTGTCCTAGTTTTGTTAATTTTGTTGACTTCTTCCATTGTTGACTCGGTCGGAGGGCACTGTCCAAGGAGTCAGCCATTTCTAGGGCCATCAAAATCGTATCTGTGCACTGAAACACTTACAGAAAATGTTATATAATAAATAGCAATGTGTTGTATGTATTTAAAAGAGAATATGTTTTATTTCTGATCACAGGGAAGCAATGTTTTGCAGTTAATTGAGTGCTATATAGTTATTCTTCTTCATTGGCAGCTTATAGAACCGTTCGTGGGAAAGTTGTATAATTTTGCACACTGATAGAAGACAGTCCTAACATTAACCTTAGCAAGTTTGGAGTCTCTAGCGCCGCCACTTGTCCAAACTTTCAAAAGATTCCTGCTAATAACGTTTAAACAGTAAGCCACACAACAAAAAATATTTTTTACTATGAATCGTTGGCTTATGGCGAGTCGAATGAGCTCCAAATTTAAAAAATGTATTTATGGTCATTTATGTTTTTGTTTTTTCACTATTCTCAATTGTTCGTAAAACCAACTTTTTCGATTTCATCCTAGGCCGTTGCACCGATTGTCGCGAAAATAGATCCAGATCATCTTCAGACCATGCTGGCAAAAAGTTATGGAATTCAAGTCAATTCGTCCAACCGTTCTCAATTAACACACAAGAATTTTACGAAAAGCTCTTAAAAATCAATGTGAGGTGATATCTCCATAACGGTTTGGCGTATTGACACCAAACTTGTTGTGTGTTATAACAAGCATGACTTGAGGCTTCCTACAGTGTTTCGGCCCAGTGCCCCCCTAGTGGTCAGGAGATACAAAAATGGCTAATAAAATTACAAGACTGGTCTCTTTAGATTCGATGTGTCATGCCGAGTCAAATGTCAAGTCATTTTGGGCATCGGCTATTTTGAATTTTGTTCTAAATTGCTGTATCTTAAGAACGCATTAGTGTATTGTTTCGAAAATAATTTAAAAAATGTTTATCACCATGCCCTGAAGGAGCCTGAAATGTTTTGAGTCAGCGCCACCTAGTGTGTGTGTTCTTTGTGCGACACGAAACCACCTAGGAAACTCGGAAACATAGCGTGCCAGCTATGTGGTTGAACCCAATTGCCAAAATCATGATAGCAAGTGGCAAAAAATGCAAACAACGTCGGAAGTCAGTAATTTTTCTCTTCTTTTGGACAAAAATGCCTGTAACTCCAAAATGAAAGATGATTGCCTACTTGTGGTCAAAAGTGATATGCCATTTTATCCCTATTATTAGAAGTTGCATCACAATGTTTTTATTACTCTTTGTTGCATTTGGTCTGATGCTCCGTGTCATGCTTAGCTCCTGATTTTGCAGCAGGAGTGCTTGGCCGAGTAATTGCTGCTTGCGGCTATATTTTGCAGCTACATCTCTTCTAGCTCTCAGAGTAGACTGTTGGGGTTGGTTTAGAGTTAGTAGAATAAGACATATACTTGCAAAGTTCTGATAGTCAGTATGTTGTGGACCCCTTAAAAAAATGTTGGACGTTATTAAGCAGATAGTCTACTAATATTCTAATGACCACTAGTTGATATGTAGTTGAATGTCTAAAGTGGACTATCAAAATAAAGTGTTACCAGACATTTTTAATTATTACAAAAAAACGTATATTTCTAAAAAAAAATACTTTTCTTTTAAACTTTTTATTCATGATGGTATTCACTAAAAAATAAAGTAGCGTAACTGTTTTCAGTATTTGATCAGATAGATGCAGCCATGGTGAGACTTCAAAAACAAATCTTAAAGTACAACATTTTTTAAATGTTATTTCACACCTACAACGAAGATCAAGAACCTCAACATTGTGTCATCGTTCTTCCAGTGTTTAGTATTCATCTTTCGCACATCATAAAAAAACAGGAAATGAAATGAGACCCAGGTGCTTCTAGTTTCCCAGGAATAGTTCAATAACCCAACAAGAGGAAACCCACATCTCCTCACGTTCGCTCCAGCTGTGCTTTTTCTACTGGCTGCAGCTTTTGGAGAAAATCAAACCCAGCTTCCAGCTCGCAGGTCACCGCTCCTGCTCCAGCTCAACCCTTTTTGGATAAGACGAGATAACAGCAGACTATTATATAAACAGAGGTGCTGAGTTTTAGCCCTAATCTTGTTTCTTTTGTAAACCTAGCATTACCAACTGTTTTGGATTATCCCCCCCCTCCCCGGTTTAGGGGGGGTTCGTTATGGTTTGTTGCAAAACACCAGGTCTTTCCACCCCAGTTAGTACTGGTATTATTGGTAAGGACAGAATGGTTACCAAAAGGTCATCCACATCCATTTTAGCTGGTTTCTGGTACATTCACTTTTTGAACCACATTCATTGAGGGCTTTTGTAGAAGTTGTTTACTACATTGCTTGTTTTTTTTTTGGTTTTTTTTGCATTTTCTCAACTAAATTAGCCTTAAGTAAAAAAAGAGAAAGCCTCTAGTTGAACATTGACCTTTTTGTAGAGTCCATCGGGAGGTTTTGACAGTGTGAATTGAATCCAGTGCCTCAGGAAAGCCTGTTAGGTGATGTGGGAACTTGTTTAGACTCTCAAGGTTTAGTCAGTAGCAGGTCCAGGAAAACCAGTGGGACGATGAGCCTTAGGCTAGACTGTTAAAGCTGTTTATCCTCAGCTGAGCGAGATGTAAAAAAATGTCCGTTGTTAAGGTCTATGTCGATTGGTGAAGGGCTGGATGATATGCTTGGGTGCAGTGTGATGATGGATGGATGGGGAAAGATGGGAAGAGAGAGAGACAGAGGGAGGGAGCAGAAGAGAACTGTGAAAGCCAGTGGCAGGTTTACAAGGGATTACTTCCTGCAGAGTCTGCATTCTTGATTTGAAATGGAGAGAAAGCTTCTTATAGCTTAAGAGCTTACTACACCGCTCAGAACAACGCAGAAAAACAATAACACACCACGCATGAACACATACACACACCTTACAAAAACACAGCTACGCTTTCAAAATGTGAAAAAAGTCTGACCTCAAAGCATCAGACTGGATTATTCACACCTCAGTAAAAAAACAAGTAATTATGACATAATATTTGTTAGACATTGCAGCAGGGTAAAGACTGTGGTTTTGTTTTAGCGTCTATACGGAGTGCAGCAATCATTTTTATTACAGTTGGCAAAAATTTCTCTAAAGAGAAATGATCCTCAGGGCTGAATTATGTGCATTTATTATTCATTGATGTCTTGTTCACCCAAACACTCAGTGATTCGCAGGTTACAGGCAGAAAACACTTAAACTAAATCGATTAATGTCTGGATTTCATTGTAATCAAAAGGTTAACGCGTACAATTTTAAATATATGCAAATATAAAACAGCTATTTTACAGTTTAATATATTAATATTACTGTTTTTTTCTGTATTTTTAATCGAATAAATGCAAAATGCCTTTTTCTTGCAAAAAAAACAAACTATATACAGTATATATACATTATTGATTATTGCATGTCATTTTCTGTTAATCGGCCATAACATGAAAAAGTGATCACATCGGCTTGAATTTCATTATTAATGTATCCCTAGATCAAAACATCTTGTTTGCTGTTGATAGATCACGTCATGTTTCTGATCACAACTGTATGTGAATTCTCTCTTTCCAGAAAACACTGTTCCTCATGAACTCTTCACACCGTTGCTCATCGGTTTTGTTGCCGCAGCTGTTATCCTGGTTCTCATCCTGATTGTGCTGTCCTACAAGTACATGCAGGTAAAGTGTCATTCATTTCATAGCTTGTCTTCCAGCAGAGGAAGTGCATGCTGACACACTGAGGTAATTTGTTAATAAGACAAAATCAAACCGTTTTAATTCTCACAGCATTGTGACCTGTATTGTTATCCCAGCACAACTTGTTTTTGGTTATTTGATATTTAAAATGATACTCAAGTGCAATTTACCTGTCACACCTGCCGTCCCTCCCACACTTCAGGGGAACAATACACACTCAAGGAAATTATTTACTTAACATGTCATAAGACCTGATGTTTCACCGTGCAGTTGTGCACTGTTGCACAGGGGAGTGATCAATGATATATACACACACACACATATAATTTACCTAGGATCTAATGTAAAAGGTTGTTTTCCTTGTCTGGAAACATTGCTCATCGCTTTTTCCTGTCTCCTACAGAAACCTAAATATCAAATACAATGGAAAGTCATAGAAGGTATCCATGGAAATAGCTATGTGTATATTGACCCTACCCAGCTTCCATACGACCACCAATGGGAGTTTCCCAGAGATAAGCTGCGTTTTGGTGAGTTAAGTTCCTGCATCGGTCTGCTTTGACTTGTCAGACTTCATAAATCATATTTTAGATCATTTTCCCATATAGGAACACCATGTTTGGAAAGGTTTAGTGCACACAAAAACATAAAGGCCTTTTGAATTTTACCAAGCTTGCTTCTTTTTTTGCCTGTTACACGGTTTGTGATACTGATAGTTGGCACCTTGTGACATAGTATCATATCTTCCCCATAAAGGAACAGCCATATACGTCAACAAACAGGATCTAACAGGATCTAGCATATCCTGCTTCCCCACAAGCCACACCTCCTTGATTCAAAAACAAGTCGATGTTCAAGTTAAAAGCTGGTTTTGGATCAGTTTCCAGGCACATTGACTGTAAACAGCTGTATGAGGGAAATGTGAAATTGATGCCGTGTCGATTTTCTGAATCGGTTTTGCTTCCCTGCATTCCCAGGAAAAACTCTCGGATCTGGAGCATTTGGGAAAGTGGTGGAGGCCACTGCTTATGGGATGTCCAAAGCAGACACGGTGATGACCGTAGCTGTGAAGATGCTCAAACGTGAGTGGAAAAGCAGCATAAAATACATTCATAATCTTATGAAATATAAGTAGCATAGTAACACCATGGCATGTTTAACCAGTGAGTTTATTTAAGCAAATAAGACACACCAGAAATGACACAAACCTGCATGGTTAAACATTTCCAGTAACCCACAATTTGTTGGTTCCCAGAACATTCTGGGAATGTTAGTTCATGTTTTTTAAACAATGAAACCAAAAGAAAAACATGCGTTGTATTCCAATGCAATAACCGAAGGAATTGTACACTAACATAAGGGGAACAGTCTGTTTTTTGCAGTTTTATTTATTGTGGTGATTTGCCCTACAGCAAGTGCCCATGCCACTGAGAAAGAGGCTCTGATGTCAGAGCTGAAGGTGCTTAGTTATCTTGGCAACCATATTAACATTGTCAACCTGCTAGGGGCCTGCACTATAGGAGGTAAGAGGCAGATAAAAGGCTAGATATTGTTTTTCTGTGTGCATTGTGCTGGTCTTCATTACTGCGCTGGTCTGTTGCACAGGTCCAACTCTAGTTATAACGGAGTACTGCTGTTTTGGTGACCTGTTGAACTTCCTGCGCAGAAGGAGAGAATCCTTCTACTTCACTACACTGGGAGAAGACTCTTACTATAGAAATGTCACGCTACAGCCAGAACCAAAGTGAGTGTGCTCAGTGCAGCTGAAGAAGTGTGATAGTGTGAAGTGCTTCAAGGTTCACTAAAACCTGTTTGTATTTAATTACAGTGAGAGCAGGAATGGATACATGACCATGAAGCCCTCTGTACTGGGACTTCTGTCCTCTGAAAACAGAAGATCACTTAATAAAGGTTGCCTTGTCTGTTCTCTTGAAATCTCTTTTCCTGTCATCTCGTCTTTTCTTGCATCACCCAGCCTTTTTGTTTTGTCCTGTGTTGCTTAACTTCTCTAATGTTGTCTCTCTTCTGTCTGATGTCTTCTCATGCCTTCCCTTTACCTTCTTGTCTTGTCTCAGTTCAGTCTGTTTGTCTCATATTGTCTTGTCCTTCTCTTCTTTTCTTATTTGTTCTCTTATGTTTTCTCTCATTGAATCTCATCTCTTCTTGTCTTGTATTCTAGTCTTGTCTGCCTTGTCCTTACTGTACTCAGCTCATTTTGCCTTCTCTTCTCTTCCCTTCCCTTATTATGCCTTATCTTCTCATCTTGCCCTTTGGTCTCAGGTTAACCGTTTTGGCTTATCTTGTCTTTTCTGTTCTCATCTCATCTGTCTCATTTTGTCTTGCCCCTTCTTGTCTCATCCTTCCATTTTCTTTTTGTGCCTTTTCTCATTTGTTTGCTTTTTGTCTCATTGTGTCTTCTTTGTCATCTTAAATAACCGTGTCATCCCTTTAGGTGATTCCTACAGCGATTCAGATGCCGTAAGTGAGATTCTGCAGGAAGACGGCATGACTCTGGACACTGAGGATCTTCTCAGCTTCTCCTACCAAGTAGCCAAAGGGATGGATTTCCTGGCATCCAAGAACGTAAGTGTTTTTCTCATTTATTTGCGTTCTGTCTCTCTGACGGATACTGAGTTTTATATTCCAAGTGGTTGCAGTAATCCCATACTGCAGATCTTCTCGCTCTTCCTCTACAATGCCACAGGCTCACATTCCATTACCTCTGTCCAGTCAAGGGTCGGGTTACACAAGGTCACACACAAACGCATACATGTTGTCAGGCACATGCACACGCTCATTCATTGAGGATGATGCTGAGAAATATAACATTTCTCCAACTGGTCAGCAGGTCCAGTATTCGGTTTAGGGGAAGGCCGCTAAATTAGTCACACTGTCAAGCAGTGAATTCATTTTAGCACCTCTCTGCTAACTTAAAACACTTCTTTGCTAATGAGGTTTTGCATATTGGCACGGTTATTGTAAATTCCTGAGAGTTTTGACAGTCAGTTCTGACATGTAAAAGCAATTCTAAGCAAATCCTTTAAGTCAGTCCCCTCAGTGGGCATTTTTGATAATACCTCCAGGCCACTCATTTCTATGCAGGTTACATGTATACAAGTAGCTACTATTTACTTAAATTTCGAAAGACCAAATCTCAAAAAGCTGTCAAGATTGCTTTTCAGTAACATTTTAAACCAGTAATACAGTCTGAGTGACCAGTTTGCTTAAATTTACAATCTTTTAGTGAGTGTGTATATGTTAACCTGTGGATCTGCATTTGTGTTTATGCAGTGTATTCACAGAGACCTGGCAGCCAGAAACATTCTCCTCACTCAAGGCCGGGTGGCCAAGATCTGTGACTTTGGACTAGCCCGGGACATCACTACTGACTCAAACTATGTTGTAAAGGGCAATGTAAGTATTAACTCTCATTACGTGACATACAGTAAACAACTTTAACCTTTCCTCTATTGGAATATTTTCCCACTAGGTTTTATATGTCATTAACTAATGGGACTGGGTGAATAAGCAAACATGCATGCTGTGAGTGTAGGGTGTGTTTTTTTCTAACAGCTTTCTGCAAGCAAACGCAAAATTGACAAGAGCTTTTATCCATGTTGAGACATGTATCAGATGCGAATTACCCAAATTTCACACACTGGCAAGAGGACGATGCAAAACAAGTCATGAATGGGCTAAATTTTGCAATTTTAATTTCAAGAATTTGCATAAAGCAATCAGAGCTGAAAGCCTTGCGGTCTGAGTTTTAACTTTTCTGATCCCACCTTCCTCTCGCTGTCCCACTTCCTGTTAGTTCTGTACTATCCTATGCCACTAAAGGCCATGATGCAAAAGAAAAACAAAGGAAAATGAACAGAATGTTATTTCTGGCTTCCACTACAGATACTTTATTTGCATTCTGATTTAATGATCTAAAAATGCCCAAAGCAACAAACAGCCGTAACAAACTTGTTTTATAATATTGCTATTTTTTAGTCAGTGTTTCTTTCTAACTAGAACAAAACTGTATGATTGGGGTGTCAGAATGCATGTTTTGATTGTAAATTACTTCTATGCTAGACACAGACTGAACCCATAACTGGTACTGTGTGCTTTCATGCTCTGCCTGTGTTGTTAAGGAAGGAATGTTTGTAATGAGGCTCTTCTCTGTGTAGGCTCGTCTCCCGGTGAAGTGGATGTCCCCCGAGAGCATCTTTGAGTGTGTTTACACCTTTGAGAGTGACGTCTGGTCTTATGGTATCCTGCTATGGGAGATCTTCTCGCTCGGTGAGCTCATAATTATATTGACTTGGTATCATATACTGTTTTTAATCCATTTGCTGACAATCTGCTTTTGTAGGTAGTAGTCCTTACCCGGGTATGCCTGTGGACTCTAAATTCTATAAGATGATCAAGGAAGGATACCGAATGGAGTCACCAGAGATTGCCCCGAGTGAAATGTAAGTCTGAGCTGCAATTAGTTAACATTTCTTTCAGTATGGAAAAAAAACATGACAAGGTAATGACAGCGTTTACCGGGTACACACCTAACAACACTGTTCCCAGTAACACTAGCGCCGTCGTGTTGTTGTGTTTCAGGTATGAGATCATGCACTCATGCTGGGATGCCGACCCATTTAAGAGACCTTCATTTGACAAGATAGTGGAGAAGATCGAACAGCAAATCTCAGACAGCACCAAACATGTATGTCTTCCTTTGTCCTCTTTAGATTTCAAAACTTCAGGGTCACTGATATATTTTGGGGGGTTCAGATGTTCTTTAAAAAAATAAAAAATAAATTAAATTCATACATTCAGTAATTTGGAACTGACAATTTTTTACATTTCTGTATTAAACTATTAAAATAAAAAATATAAGAAATATAGTCATTAAATCAAACATATGTCTTGGAAGTATAATTAAGAAAAATGTCTTATAAAAAAAAAAAAAGGTATCTATTAATTTTTTCTTAAAACTACTTATCAAACTATATTCAACCAGCATGAATACAAAGTGTATTTTTTTTAAGAATGCATGACTATTATACGTGTATGTACTTTTATAACACCACAAATATATCTCTCCCTTCCTTCTCTTCAGATTTACTTAAACTTCAGCTCCAGATTGCCTGCAGCCCCGGAGTCCAGTTCTCACGTCCAGCGGCTAAACTCAGTCGGAAGTCACAGCACCGCCACTCAGCCCCTGCTCTCCAGCAATGATGTCTTTTTGGAAGGGACAAGTCCACATCACCCTCCGGTCTGAAAATCAATTCTCAAAATCCAGGCGTTCCGGCAGATGCTATTCATCTTTGCCCTGGCTAAGCATCATTGTAGCTGTCTGACATATACGAGGACATCATATATCTCTTTTTGGATCCAAGAGCAGTCATATTCTTTCCAGTCACCTTTCTCGCAGATTGTGTATATAAGCCCCCTGCCAGAAAGTACAGTGATGGTGTGCATTCCTATTAACATTTCATATATTCTTTGGAACTGTGGGATATTTGGAATATTTGAGAAAGGTAATAATCAATGCTGGTATCATTCCATGGTACTATATCTCCAACGTGAGTCTGCAAGGGGACTTGTTTTCTGTAGAATCCCTTTGCTTTATTTTTAAGGGATATGTAAACATAATAATGCTTCTTTTGCTAATACAAGTGAGAGAAGTCTGCTTCAAGGAACAGGCTGATTTAAGTCTGAGACTATATGAAATCATCTCAGCGAAACAATGGAAGTGACTTTCCCTAAACATCTTTTTGAATTCCAGTTCGACATGACTGTCAGTAGTAAAAGAGCCTGTAAATTGGTTATTTTCCTATCAACTATTCTGAAGGTCATTCGGCTCGTAAATTTAAACATCGACCACTTGAAAGTTATTTGGAAACTGTATGTATAAGCAGCAATAACTCTGTAACACTGACGGCACGATCAAGTTGCTGCGCAAGCCAAAAACAAGCTACCTGTTGCATGTTGAGTTCAGGATAGTATTTTATAAGTTGGCAGCTGAAACTGTTATTTGTTTAAGTAGACCAAATTAAGGCTCATTTCAGTTCACTGTCAAGAAAGATGTTGAAACACGTAGAGGCAATTCATCACACTTCATCGTTTACTTTAAAAACTCAGTGAAATTGTGGTTACATAGCAGTATTATATTATTGGCTTGTGTTGTTTTTCCTTTCAACCGGGAAGTGTAATTTAGGACCACAAAATGATCCCGTCAAGCAGTAATTCAAGCTTGAGGCATCAAACTTTTAGACAGTGTTTCTTTCAGGGATCACATTAGACAGCTTCTTCCGCTTCTCCCATGTGTCTTAAGGCACATATTTGGTAAACAGACACATTCAAAATGCTTCTTTAAGTCGTTTTACACATGATGTGGTTTAGCAATGGCAGACTGTAGAAAATCAGTAGCTTGTGTAGCATCGGTTCAGTTCTTTATTCCACAACGATGAAACTGGAAGACATAGCGAGCAGTGTTCTTTTGTACATTTGTAAATGTTTTGCTGGCTTTTTGGTGTTACGTCTGATGCCGTGCATAAAATGAAAGGTGGGCTTCGCTAGTTACGCCGCCGCTCTGCTTTCCCGCCGAAATCGCGGGGGTATCGTTTCCTACAGACTTGACTCAGTTACTCTGACTTCTACTTACCACACCAACTGTTGTGCCTGAAATGTTTTCTCTGCTCTTTAGCCAATGAGAATCGTGCTGTTGATGGTTGAGCCAATAGAAAGCTGCCGCTGCTGTGTAGAAATGGGTGCCAATGGCTTCTTGCTCTCTGTAGGAGTAGCCAATGAAGGATCTGCCAATAGAAGGGCGGCTTTCAGACGGAGGACAAAAAGAGCGGCTTTCTGTTACTTAGATGAGCCAATAGGATTCTCATTCCACTGCCAAAGGGAAAAGGGCAGAGTTTGAGCTATGCACTGAACGCTTCAGTCGACACCAACTGCAGAACATCAGTAGTCCGGGCACTCAGTCGGTAGCTCATTTCCCAGGTCTCCCTCTGTTCTTTGTGTCCAGCTGCTTCCTACGGCGGATGTCTCACTTCCACAAAGTCTCAGCCGGGGAGATCCAACTCAGCCCGTCTCCCATCTCCACCACTCCCCTCCTCCTTCTTGCCACACTGGAACATTGTTCCTGATGGCACTGGCTTTCGCTTCCATTTGCGCTAATGTGTTTTGCGTGTATGCGGGAGCGTGTGTGAATGTGTAAATGCAGGTCATTTGCTGTTAAAGTACCAGAGCACTGATGGGTTCCTCTAGTCTAGTGGAACGACTGTAGTCAATGAACTTCAGATTGTTTCAATTATAGTGCTGAAGCAATCGATGTTCAGCCGCTACATCCATTCCATCACTGTTTGCTCTTTTCTTATATGTAAATAATATATATATATATATATATATATATATATATGTAAATCATATCGTTGCTTCTTGTTTTGTTATCACGGTACGTTCTCTCATGTGCTGAAAAGATTTTTGTATGTTACAGTTTGTCATTTCCAGTTTATGTAACTTGACGTAATCATCTTCTGTCGTTATTTTGCCTCTTGATTCATTTATTCATAAGTGCAGTTTTCAGACACAGGTACAGTTGGATATATATTTAATCCATTTATGTTATATTCAGCGTTGCTTGTCGTTTCAGTATTTTCAGTGATTGTTTGAAAGACGATTGGAGGAACATACGTGAAAACTAAACGAAGACGGTCCAGGAATTCCATCTGTGACGGCATAGTCACTTACAGACAGTTCTCATACGCATTTTTAAGTGATTTAAAGGATTTTGGCCCCTGAAAAGAATGTTTGTATTTTATTGTATATTTATTTTACAGTTTTTATTTTGAAAACAAATGTGCAAATTCTGTGTGTAGCTCTTGTTACTTCAGTATGTAAATAAATTACTGAAACCATGAATCTTGGAATGATTAGAGTTATTCGCTTCAAAGGTTTTTTTTGTTGCCATCTGGAGCAAAATTATTTGTGAAAAGAAACAAGAAAGAAAAGGTTAAAGAGCACTTTGAGGAATCGCTTTGAAAACAAAATGTTCAGAAAAGACTGAAAAAATAGGTTGCAAGAGTGTCCAAAAAGTGCTTTTTTGAATTTTCGAAGATCATTTTTAATCTGTCAGTCTTTATCCAACACGTGCACCAACTGATTTTGGGCCATATTGTCAGCCATCTGTAGCTGCGTGCGCCACAGTTCTGCAGACTGCAGCAAATGCGAATGTCTTTGAAGAAACGCTGTGTCTCATTTATGATTATGTCTAATGGGCTGTAAATGACGTTAAAAACATGCTGTCTGAGACAGCTGAGTGAGATGATTCTGGCTTTGATGCAGCTCCGGACATCTGTTTCTAATGGGCCACAGACATGAACCCTAATTCAAGAAGGTTTTCCTTCGAGTGCTTTTCAGTTAAATTGTTTATTTGGACTGCTTAACAGTAGGTTGAAGTGTTTTGTGTATGTTTTGGAAGCTCTTAGATGGTACTTGTGCTCAGAGGTGTCCTGTAGACATCTTACGGCTCTCCTAGCATGTGAATCTCCCAGCGCTGTCAGAGTTTATTGTTCACACATCTGATAAGACGCAGAGGATTTCCCACTATTGAAGATGACCAAAAATACATGCAGTGAGTCAGCAGCACCTGAGGACTTCACTTGCTGCCCGGTCGAAAGACAGCGAGGGAATAAAAGATTCAAGTTTTACAACACACTGCCCTTTTGTTGCAAGACAAGAAACACCTGCAGTGAACTCCAGATGTTGAAGAAGTGATAATATTTACTTAGTGTGTAATCTCCATCGGTGCCATGAAAGTGAAAAACAAAAATAAATGACTGGTTTCAAACAGGTTTCCAAAACAAACAGACATCCTTATTTACACCCCTTAACCTTACTATACCGCCTCTTTAACTCTATGACACATAACCCCAGCATTTCTTGAAATGGTGAAAATTATTATTTTAATTTTAGCTAGATATACATATCGAAATATATTTATTTTTTTCGTTTTTTCAATGTTGCTGCAATAGTACTTTGTGTGTCTTTCAGTCAAAGTTGTTTCTCTAATGAGCGTCCTCTTCCTGTGGTTTTTGTGGTGTTGATGACAGTTTGACCTGTTCAATGTGCTCAGAACATGAGGGTGAAAGGGTTAGACGGGTTCATGAAAGAAGTGATGAAGAAATGCTGTGTGAAGAAGAAAGCAGCCCATTGTGACTTGATTAACAATAGATTAAGAAATACTTTATAAAATATACATGCAAAACTGAAAAAAAATCTGTCGATTTTAACATTTGAAACTGCTTGAATTATTGGACTGATTATAGCATTTTTTTTTTTATTCACTTTCATTCTTTCAGGGGAAAAAAATATCTTCATGTCAGGACCTGTCACTGAATTTGCAAAAAAGTTTGAAATTATGAAAATGTAGTCTACACACAAAATCAGGTGACCCAAAAGATTTTAAGCGGATAAAAAAGACAACTATAATGTATGGCAGAAGAGCACTTCGCAGCACTTTGATCTCGGCACATTACTCCTGAAAACTCTCCCTATCCCTCTCACTTCTGTCAATGCAACCAAGAAGTGATGAAGTTACATGCAGAGGTCGAAGTGCTACAAAGTGCTCTTCCGCCATACATTATAGGCTAGTTATCTTTTTTTTATCCGTTTAGAAAACTGTGTCATGTGACCATCATTAAATAGGTAAAATATGTTTGGTGGCTTCTAAATTCATCCCTGTTTGGATCCTAAAGAATGAATGGAGCCAAGTTAAATGCAAAGATAGTGGCCCCGTGCGCTAGAGTGATTAAGTGCACGCACTGAGATGGGAGAGGTACGTATCAACATGTCTAAGTCGAAAGAAGAACATAGTGGATTACTATGTAGATAAAGAGGCTCCTCCTTTTGCTGGAAAGGTTGAGGTTGTTGTTTGGGTTGAAGGCACAGGCTGTCATACAGGCATGAGATAAGGCGAGATATGAGCCTAAATAACACTGTTGTTAGAGTCAACCTTCAATTCAAAAGGGATGCTATGATGGAAACATGGGATGTGGAAATTTCTACATCTTGGGTTAATCTAAAACCACGTAATCAAGTTGTTCTTTTCTGGTATTCAAACACTCAGCTTGGTTTACTTATTGTTTTCAAGAAAGCAGTTTCAGATGTACTCAGGTAATCAAAAAAAAACCTTTTCTTGATGAGCTGTTGCTTTGATAAGAATCACTGACTGTTATTTCCTTGGGTGGTGGACTGCCAGCAGGTTAACTGCACTGGAGAAGCCCACACGAAGGTCTAAGGGAGCATAAACAGGGAGGAGTTGCCTCAGGCAGTGTTAGAGCAGTTAAATGATGGATGACAGCCCCAGGCAAATGAACACATACAGGGAGCTCAAAAAAATTGGTTGTTGCTAGCGACCCCATAAGTCAAAATGAGTGAGAGTTCATGCGTTCAAGGGATGGCCATTTCATGTCATTTTGTCATTACAGAACTATCTGATGTTAAAATGTGTGACAATCACAAAACCCGCCAGTCAGAACAGATCTTTCCGTCCCTCTCTGTCACTCACAGCAACCAACAAATAATGCCAGCAATAAAATGCAAGATGCAAAAGCATTGTGTAATATGCTTACAAAGAAAATCAAACAGAACATTAAAATACAAAAATGACCCCTTAAAGGTCAAATACTGCACACATGGGATTTACTCCTAGTGTGTGTATATACTGTATACTCCACAGTTAGGAACAGTTCGGATTGTATCACATTTACGAGCCTATACTATCATGAAGTAAAGAAAATAAGAATGAGAATCTAACTACAAGCAACAGCATGAATATATACAAACAGTCAGTGTTTTTCTGGTGGTTTGATTTAGCTTTTAACATTAGTTTTCAGGTACAGCAATATTTACTGTAACTGTAAATGAAAGATTAATTACAGTTACAAAAGCTATTCAATCAAGAGCAGTGAGTGATTTCCTTGTTTTTGTTGATTGATTAATATTAATTTACACTGTGACTTTAAGAGAATGCACAGATCCAGTGCACTGATACTATATGTGTTACCGACTCTGTCTGGATACTTATTAAGATTGGCGTTTTGACATTTTTGTATGAATTCGTCATAATTAATTTGCAATTTCAATAGTGTTTTTAGCAATCGGTTAGTTGCAGAATGAGTACTGCTTTTGTCGATAGTTCATACGTTTATCTAATTTACGTTGTGTGTGTCTCAAGCGGAGGAGGCCATGGCAGGGTAAACACCACTTCCTGATTTGTCCCAGCTGCTAAGGAAGTGTGTGTGTTGGACCTGTGTGTATATATACTGAGGACCATATATACCACAAGAACCACCATTAAACTAGTCCAGGACAACACTATAACCACACACACACACACACACAACTTTAAGCAATAACACACATATACACTTTGCAGAGAAACCACAGCAGAGAGGTGAAGAGGATGGAGAGATAGATGAGGTGGAGTGGAAAATGTGTGCTGGGTTTATCTCTGATACAGTGAACTTCCTCAAACTCCACCACAGTGGTGTGGTAATAACAGAGCTAAGGATACATGTTTACACACATTCTCTAAGAAGATACTTGCTCAGAACCTATAACGACTCAGGAGGACAAGTTGTTAAACCCTCACTAAACTGAATCAATTAAACATAGAACATAAGACTTCTCCATAATGACACAGACAAAGGCTAGACAGAACGATGGAAAGGTAAAATCAAATGTAAAATCAGTAACTTAACACCATCACATTAGCCTTCAATAACTTCAACTGTTGTTTGGAGGATCAGCTGTAGGTTTAAAAGAGGCAATATTGATGTGTTTCCTACTAAAGCAGTTTGGACAAAATGGTTTCAAAATGGGCCAATAGGCTTTAGTTACCTCATAGCTGTGAACAATGGGGAGGGTCATTCCCATTCTAGAGAGCTTTTGATTGGACAAAATTGCAGTGTAGGATGAGACATACTTTTGGTCAATTTTCCCAGAAGAGAAAGACTGTAAACTTTAAACACACATGCATAAATCTGTCAAAAGTAAATTAAATGATTAGATTTGAACCAAAAGTTTTGATTTTTGGTTTTAAACTAGAAAAACCTTTAAATGACGTATCTATTTGGCAAGGACAGTGACACAACACTTTACTGAGCAAATATCATTTACTTTGCTGTATTATGTTAGATTTGGAAATGAAGTTTATTAGTACCATATCAGTTATTAGTCATTAGAGTTTTTTTTATTTAACAGTATTGGTCAATATTGGATATTTAATTGTGTCTGTGCATTTAGTTTACTGTGATCTCATTAGTTAGTTCACACAAAAATGTATATTTTGGCATCATCTGCTCATCCTCCAACCTGCACAAATGAATTTCTTCAAAAAGAAGATATTTTGAAGAATACTGGTGCAGAGCAGGTGCTGGTAGCCATTGATTTCCTTTGTATTTTCTCCATAAAATGGAAGTCAATGGCTACCAGCAACTGTTTTGCTGAATGATATTATTTATCATATATTTCTCAATCACATTTTGTTGTAGAAAGTCTATTGCAGTGCAGAAAGTTTTGCACAAGAGATTCTGAGCGTTAGTGATGTAATGTTATACTGGAGCCACAGGTTATAAAAGGATACTGTTTCAGAGCACTGCGTACAGCACACCGCACCATCAAACAACATACTGTCAGAATAAGCCAGATACACAAAAACGGCTTAGACTCAAGACCCCACTTTATGTGCCCATACAGCGTCTAATCGCTCATGTACTCTCCCTGCATGAATATTTCACCATTCAAAACAAAAGGCTGGAAGCTCAGCGCACTGCAATCTTAATGTAACAGACAAGCACTCTGTCCCGGAACATTCCGGGTGTGGGACTATCAGCTATCCGCTCATTAAATATGCAGCGAGAGGTGTGAGGGGTCACAAAGGAGACCGTATTAGATTTCATTTTTGTTGTCCTCGTCCATTTCCTTTGTTTTGCTGTCTTGTGTTTGACCAGCCGCTGACACTTGCGTCACTTGTACAAGACTACACTAGTTAAATATTCTGTGTCTGAGTAAACAGCACACGGCAACTACATTTAACAAAAAGAAGAGGCTTCCAGCTGGATACTCATGTGCATCTCACCTGCTTGATAACAGATGACTAGGAATATTACAACATCCTCTGGGTTCTTTCCAGGCATTACTGTATAATTATCACATGGCAAAAATTACCCCCAGGGATCAATAAATCAATAGAAATCGATCTATCCATGCATCATCATCATGCATGACAAATTATTCTTGCACAACATTTGTCTTGCTCAAATGTTTAACCTGATTGTGTAAGTGATGCATGAATAAGGGTAACAATTGAGTGGTGATGGATGTGCCATCAGAGTTTTTACAGGGTGATGAACAAGCATTTTCTCCCATCTGGGTGCCCATGCTGTCCACAGATGGAGGAAGGATAAAGGCATGGTAAGGATATGCCCAAACTCCTCCATCATGCAAGTCAAATACAGTACAGAGCACTAAAAGCGTTACGTGTCAGTACACATCTTAATGAAGCTTGACTGATGCAAACTGACGATATACAGGTTTTGTCGCATGTCAGTGAAAAATTATCACCATGCTGACAGGAACCAGCTGGAGGAATGTCCTCGAAATCAAAAGAGTCTTAAATGCACACATTCCTGCTGTTTAAAATGGAATTAAGATCAATTGCATGCAGGTTTTCACAAGACGTCTCATAGCTCAAAGAAAGGCTACTATTATAAGATCACTGCAAACGCATAGGAAGCAACTGACAGGGTAAAAGTGTTAGAGTACCTGTATACTGCATTCTATTTCAATAGGGCATAACCTACATATCCAAAGCTTTCCCAAAGACTTTGTTTATGCTTCATTTTCTGGGCTTACTGAAGATTTATTTGAGCATGTGAATGCTACAGAACATCCTAGAATTGATCAGAGATGCAAAAAGTTCTTCAGTTTATTTTAATCTTGTTCACATACTGGTTTTTACTGCCAGCATGGAGTTTGTCGTTCTTTGTTTGACTGCAATGTGTAACATACAGTATTTGCTCTTCACATTTCAAACACAGAGTTATGTTTGACAGAGGTGCAAGTTTAAATTTACAACTCTCAAGAGTCTTATAAAGTGATTATAAATTACAAATCACTCGTTTCAAATTTCCATGAGCTGGATAGTTGCAGAAGCTCTGAACAAATCATTTAGCACCTTCGACTGAATTCAAGAGTGCGTTTATGTTTTCAAAGTTTATCAAGAACTCAGAAGGAAGGAAATATGATTCTTTATAACATGATCCCTTTAAAATAAATAACTCCTCCAGACAAATAGTATGTAGACGCAAACAAAAGAGGAAAAACATGCTGAACTACAGAATCATTTTATACTCTCATCTCATCTCAAATGAAAAGTTTTCAATTCAAACTGTTTATTTCCTGTCTTTGTGTCTTTTTCTATGCCCCAAAATGACAATTGTTTCTCTGTTAACATGGATTCAACTGAACAATAAGTTTGCTGCAGTGTTTTGAGTCCTGGTCACTCACATTGAATATTTTCCTCACTCTTACTGTAAAGAAACCCCATGAACTTAAGTTTGTTTACTCTACCAAGTGACTCCTTGATTCTGTGGTACAGTTAATTATACACATTACAAGTTGTTTCTTTGTCTTTTAAGAGTTGCCCCTCAGATGGACTTTAAAAATATTTTCTTTTAGTTGTTTTGAGTCCAAGGGATCTCTCTCTTTATTAGTTTTCTGCTGAGGGCATCCACCTTCACGGTATTTCCAATAATAAATTGTGGTTAAAAAGGAAGTTGTTTTCTGAGCACTGAGAGGCTGCTTTTATTAAAACAGGATTCAGTCAGGAATGCTCTCTAGAACTCCAGAGGCCACTTGGGAAGCTTTCAGGCAGCAAAAGCATGCACAAGTGCTGCCATGCTTCATCATATCCAGCCCTCTCATTCAAGGTCATTTATTCACAAGTTTCCATGTTAAGATCCTATTTAGGACAGGACATTTGAGCCATCTATTTGGCTCATCTTTTGAGTACACAATGTTGAGCTATAAACAACTCACCAAGAAAATTTGTGGCTGTATAGACAATCTTTAGACATCGGCGGTTCTGAGAGCAGATCATTTGAAATATGTTTGTTTGCTAATATTTTCACAGACCACAGAAGATATTGGCAAGCGTTTGACCTTTTTTCTGCACTTCTTGAACCAACAGATCAAGGGATGACGCACGTAGGTTCTGCTAAATATAGAGCTTCTTAGGAAACAGGTGTTACTGCACCATTAAATAATGAACAAGGTAAGTTAAGATGATCTAAACAGCGTGATTTGCCACTTTATCTAGAAACTCAGCCTTTGTTGCAAGAGATCGATTCAGATCAATCAGTTTGAAATTTAGTACAAATATTTGTATGTGTAAATTATATTTTTCCACATTAGTTGATTGCAATTCTGAGATTTCAGATTTTTGCCTCAAATTTTAATTGTAAAATGATTGTTTTTCTAACCTTAAAGGGTATGATACAGAACATGACCTTGATCAGTCATGGCCTAATGGATAGGGAGTTGTAACCCAAAGGTCACAGGTTCAAATCCCAGGTCCGGCAGGGATTGTAGGTGGGGGAAGTGAATAACCAGCACTCTCTCCAACCTTCAATTCTGAGGTGAGACCCTTGAGCAAGGCACCGTTCCCCCAATTGCTCCCAAGGTGCTGCAGCACTGGCTCCTCCAGGTGTGTGTTCACGTTGTGTGTGTGTGTGTGTGTGTGTGTGTGGTTGTTCACCTCTCACTGCTGTGTGTGTGTGTGCACTTAGATGGGTTAAATGCAGAGCACAAATTCCTAGTATGGGAAACCATACCTGGCCACGTGTCATGTCCTTTCCTTTCCTTCCTTCCTTCCTTTGCTGTTGGTTGAATTGGTCCTGTTTAACTGGTCCTCACTGTAAGGCTGATACTATTTGTCTGGATAGGAGCTTGTGTTATTTATCTGGACCAGAGCCAAGCCACAGTCTGAAAAGACACAGAACTCTTACAAGAATCAACATCTGGACCCACAAGCCTAACATCCTCATTCAAGACAACACACCCACCTGATTCTCCACATTCACCTCCTTTACTCACTCTCCCCTTAATTTCCAGTACACTACATCCATACACAGATCACCGAAACCACTTTTGTCATCAGAGTTGATGTAGTTTGAAAGGTCTCTTTGTGTCCAGCAAAAAGGCCTCATTCTCCTAACAATAGGACAGACAGCCACCACAATTAGAAAAAAGGTAATACAAATTCTAAGAGTTTAGAGATAAGTTGATTACTAGAGGGTATGTCATACCCCAGTGTCTCCCATGCAAATTAGCTTCTGTCGCAAAACGTGTTAACTGTACAGTACTTCATAAATGCAAATTCCAGTTGTTAGTAATTCCTGTCTCCATCTTGGGGGATGCTTATCTTGGTCTGGGTAGCCTACTTAAGAAAATGTTGCAACAGGATTAGGGCGATTCAAGGCTGTAGCATGGTGTGTCTCTCTAAACACTTCTTACTATTAGACTTATCTTTGAGAATTTGATGTTTTGCATTGATTTTAATTTATTTGATTTTTCTGAATTGACTATTATTGGCACAATACAATATTTAACTGGATAATAATAAATTGTTACATTTGATTTTATCCCAATTTACTCTGCAATTATTGACTATAGAAGATTACAGTGTATCCTTTTTACTGCATTTTCTGAATCAGGTAAGTAAAATTCAGCTGGGATGGAGCATAGGAGCATACTTAGACTGTCAAGGATTCTAGGGAATTTCCTTTTAAGTCAACTGGATGTTGTTCGACCAACCTAAATAAGGTGAGCCTATAACTTCTATTTATTGTAAAAAATACTGTAAAGCGATAAAAAAGATAAAAGTGTACATGGGAAACCATGGCATGACCATACAAAAGCTACTATCAGGGAAAGTAATACTGGTCGGCTTATATCTACACTAGTGGTTGTGACCTCTGACTAGAAATAATGTTGCTTTATTCAAGAGTGTACAGATCTATGGGGAACAAATGAAATTACTAGAATGAGCAAGCGTACTGTGGAATAACCAAGACTGACGAGAATATGATCGTATGGCACACTTACAGCCAAAGTGATATCATGATTACCCAAAGGAACGAGTACAAAACAGATCAAGCCAACAGTTCAGCACCAAAAACTCAAAGAGGTTACGTTGGTTACATTTGATAAAGTTTAAGGAATGTTTGCATAAATCAATGATAGAGAATATATATTTGAATAACCAGTATTTTTGGTTAAACATTAAATTATTTAACTCCAAGTTTTTCCTTGAGGTTATGCATGGTCATTTGTACTGTAACTTTATGTATTATATGGGATAATAGTATTATCCTATATAATGCAAATGCACAGAAGCCAGTAAACCTCCTTTATGGTATGTTTATACCATAAATTACATTCTTCAAACGAGATAAAGAAAATACACGCACACACACAAAAACATCCTGCAGCGCATCCTGGCTAGATACAGTAGATTGTAGACTCCTCAGACACACTCAGAAGACTATCACCTTTTATCATATCACTGAGCATTCTTGTGGACATCATACAAACATCCTGTTTCTCTGGATCCACACAGGACAAGGAAATCAACTTTCCTTCCTCCACAATCTATTCACGAGCTAACAACCCAAACCATCACAGACGCTAACACACGAACACGCAAATAAACATCGGAAGAAAAACGTGCTCGCTTTGGGGCACGCACACATTAATAAAGCTTCAGCCAGTAAAAAGACATTTCTTTTCACACAAATTACAGGGTTACAGTCTATGGAAGTCTAATTTTCCTGGAAATCTCCGTAGCTCTTGTTCTTGTCATAAACAATTGACTCGTTCATCCATAACAAAGCTAATCCAAAGAAATGAGCATAATAGTGTCGCACTCACTTCATATTTAAATTCCTAGCTGTCACATCCCGCATTGCAAATGCAGAACAAAAAAAAAAAATCTTATTGTTATCCTGCCCATTTATGTTTAAATAGAGCTGGTTTCTGTACTTGCGCACATAAAAAAAATACTTTTTCAAACAATAAGCTCTTTTTTGTTCGCTAACAGTTAACCCACATATGCAATTAGTCTTCATGATAAATAAATTGTAGTTGACAGCGATTACCTTTCACACACTGTCAGTGTGCTCACAATGCAAGACCCTGACTAACAAACAGAAACACACAGCAAAAATTGAGTTCTCATGTTTGTTCACTAGCTACTAAAATCAGTGGACCTGAATAAAACAAGGGGATTTACTGAACTGTCCACACACAATGTCTCAAGAGCGTGTGCATGTGTATGCGGTACTGTGGGGGTGGGCTATTGTCTCTTCATTAGTTTGCTTGTCTTTTCCGTTCAAGATTGTTTGCTTCAACCACAGCTGTGTGAATGAGTGGAATGTGACGTGGGAGACTTACATTCGTAGATTTGACAACTTGAGAGCTACCCCTTCCTGTACAGCTGGATTGGGACTGACTGCACACACACACACACACAGGTATAAACTCCATTTACTATGTCCGTTTATCCTCAAGGAAAGATTGAATATATATATTCATGAATAAAAACAAACATCCTGAAATCCAGCAACTCTCTCCAGCTCTCTAACCCTTATTCAGATGTATGACATCATACTCAAGATTTGAGATTGTAGGAGAGTTTCATCACTGACGACTCTTATCGCTCCCTACAGACCTCCCTGAACCAGCTGTGGCAACACATTCACGACGCAGAGAGAGAGAGAACACATCCTGTCCCACTCGCTGCACTTACTATAACCTGTGGATTTGTATTGTTTGAGCATAATTGCATCAGTCTGATTGAGGTAATCCCCAGATCACAGCTGCTGATAGCTGGAAGAACACTAATTGTTTTTGAGGAGCCTAATTAGTTCAGTGACAAGACAGATATTCGGTGTGATGTCATGGTGTTTGCTATAGAGGAGATCAAGTCATTTTTATTGGAGCTGCACAAAGTAGTGGCTGGCTGCTGAAAATTCTAATGAATTAGACACCAATTTGCCAAAATGTTAAATAGTTACAAATTGCAAAATGAGATTATTAAAATACAATTTTTTAAGTCACTTTACTTATATGCATTATGAAGTCCAGATGTTGACCTGTTGTCCAATTAGTGTGTAAAAAAATAGTTCATCCAAAAATAAAAATTACGGCATACGGTTCTTCCAAGCTTGGTAATGCTGGTGGATAGTGGCAATTATTTTGAAGCTCCGTAAATCAGATATAACCGCAAGTACTGCAATGTAAAAACTTTTTTTTTTCCAGTGAGAGCACTAAGTTCCGGTTTCTTGGTTGACTTCTGACTCGACGTACAATGTATGATGTAAGTTGCATCATACAGTATGACGAGTCATAGGTCAGCCAAGAAGCAAGAATGTGGCGCTCTCACTGAAAAAAAGTCAATTATTTATATTATAATTTTTAAATTAGAAATATTTTTGTTACAAAAAACCATCAATCTGCTTCAGAGGACATGTGATTACCCCCTGAAGGTGTATAGGTTGGTTTTAAGTTGCAGTATTAGCAGATATCTGATTTATGGAGCTTCAAAATAATGGCCACCAGCATTACTAAGCTTGGAAGAGACTGTGTTTGTCTGAAAGAAGGAAGTCATATACATCTAGGATGGCTTGGGGGTGAACTATTCCTTTAAAGGTGCCATAGAATGGAAAACTGAATTGACCTTGGCATGGTTGAATAATAACAGTTCAGTACATGGACA
>JAUCMS010000079.1:15199574-15210104 GCA_032357445.1 Enteromius radiatus | reverse complement strand
CTGGTCATTTGTTCCCCTTACCTAAGCTACATACCTTCTATGTACATATCAGACAACAATTTAAAATATTCTCTCAAGCATTCTATGGCACCTTTAAATTAATTAGCTAGCTGATGGTTGTAATTAAAAGTCTTTAAAGGGATCATATGATGCGTTTTCAAGTTAATAGCTGTATAGATAAGACCCCTAATGTTGCAATAACTAAAGTTTCACAACCAAAAAGATATTGTTTCTAAAAGTTATGACTTGTCCACAACAATTGTGAAAGCAAACCTACTTTCTTTGTGCTTCCAAAAAAGGATTACTGTACCTGGAGAGCAGCCAATGCTGGCTGTGCACAGAGACTATAAAGTAAGGCAATTCTACCTCTGCAAGGACAATCTGGCGCTTCTGACTCATAACCTTTAAGAAAATACCTTTTTTTATTAAAAGAGTCTGCTACTTACTATTCGAACACGAGTTTTGAGCAGTGTAGAGTAATGCTTGTTGTTTCTCCAATCACAAATGCAGACATGCTGTTATGTTTACGAGGCGGGAAGCATAAAAAGACGGTATTAAGTCATTGTAAACAGTAATTATGTCCCCACTGAAACAAATGATGAAGCAAATCATGTTGTGGTAAGGGGCATAACATTTCTGTCAGACGCTTGAGGTATTCAGCCAATCACGATGCACTGGATAGCTGGATAATCAGAGCATGCCTCGCATTTTTAAAACAATGAACTTTGTATAAATTGACCCATTTCAGGAAGACAGGGCTTAGATGAGAAACAATAACGTAGAGTATGTAGAAAATAATGTGGTTTTTTTTTACATTAAACCGTACAAACACTGCATTACACCATATACACAAAATAAAGCCATTTTTAGCAACATCATGTGACACCTTTAAATATATATATTAAAGTACTTTACTTTCTAAGTGAATAAAATTCTATTTAATTTTTATTTCTTAATGTGAAACCATTTGTCCACCACTCAATGCTGTATTCCCAATTTAATATCTTTAATATCCATTGCAGTTTGGCTTGAGCTTCATTAAATCATTGTCTGATTGATGCGGTCCTAACAACCATTATCGTCATAATGTCTCATCATGCGAAATATGTATCGCCTTTACATCATGTCTTCAGCTAAAAGACAGTTGCTGTTGAGATGCTTTGTTTCCATCACATAAATTATGACCTGACATTTGACATATACTCCATTTACATCTGCTAGTTTTATGCACAGGGTTTTGTAAAGTATCACGCTCCCAAGGCAATTGCAGAAATAGGCTGTTAACCTTGATTAATGTATTGTATGAGCGTTGTATCCAGTAACAGGGAGGCTATGTAAATAAAGTAAATAGTATTCAGTTGGTCATGTGATCTCAACATTAAAAAAAGTAATCTGAAACTAAGATCTTGCTGTTACTGAGTGCAAACAGATACATTGTTTACCATTTATTGTCTTGTAATAATTCCCATATATTATACTGATAAAACCTGATGTGAGCACATTTTCAAAAATACTATTAATTTTATAAATAAATAATATTAATTTATTTATGTGCAACACTAAACGCAGCTTTGCGTGCCATTTGTGTGAATAATATGGTATGAGTTTTCTCCATGAGTCATTAAGATAGATGCTGACAGAGAGACACCATCTCAAACTTCAAAACATCACCTTTTTACACAGGGCTGCACTCTAAACACAGACCATCCCAATGTAAAACCATAACACAGCTGAGTCAAGGTACAGCTGTGAATGATGTCTCAAGCCTCACATGCGAAGTCAAGCATTCAGAACTCTGAGTGCCGTTGATGTACAAATGTTCCTTTGAAATGGAACTTCATTTGCATGCTTTTATGTCAATATGGCCAAAATGATGGAGCCTTTGCTGTCATAATCATCTGCAAGTCTTTCAGAGTTAAGCTGTCGAATATGGCATGTTGAAAATGTTAAAGCCTTAAATTGTGTTTGTCTGTTTTCTGTCAATGTCTACGTGTTTCCCAGATCATTTCACAGATGAACCTCAGGGCAGCTGTCAGTCTCCGAAAACTGATAAAAAAAACTTTGCTCTGGGGGGAAAACATCTTGATTTATATCGGAATGCATATAAAATGTTCTGTTCATAACATGAGAAACAATCCAAGCAAGTCTTAAAGCTCAACATATTGGATGTACACTATGGCGTGTCCGCTGATGCCTATAACATTTACCTGAAGGTGTTATGTGCTAATGTAGCCCTCATATTTGAGGAATTTAGCAGCAAGACTAACTCTGCAAAGCATTTCGACTGAGTAAAAGTCCTAACAGACAGATAAGTATGTTAGAAAGTGAGAAACACACTCCCCCTAGTGGCTGAAGAAAGTTTAGCTGCTGTGCATCCATCAATATTTTTCTTTTTTCACTTTGAAAATTTGAAAGTTAATCTATCAAGACTTCTTTCAGCTTATAGATGTGCCAATTACACTTAGGTAAATTTGTCAAATGCTTAGATGTGAATAAACACAACTATTATTCAACATGTAGTTTTAAACAGGACTCTAACTAACAGGTTGAGCATGAATGTGTGCATGCTTGTATCGATGAAAGCGTGATATACACAGACTACCCAACAAGTTTTTTATTTGTTTCTTCAAGATGCAGTTATCATTAATTATACATGTTCATCTCTGCATTCATCTATTCATTCATTTCTTTTTATTTAAGATGAAGGGTACATAAAGGAAAGCAGGAATTGGCTTGTTAACGACAACTTTTATGTTTATCCCTGAGGCGTGTCGTGTCAAAGTCTTTTATTACTGCTGATGTCTTGAATGGAAGAAGAAATGAAATACGTAGGCACAGGACCGGTGACGTCTCTACATTTTCCATAAACTAAACTTGTTTTACATTCCTTACTCAACATGATTTTTGATGCCTGAATTGTATTTGTTTAACCTTATCTGTTAGGTCTTGATCAAATCAATTCTTGTGCATGTAGCTACGCATGGTGTAAGTGCTATAGGAGATAAACCTTGACGAGGATTAAAATCACAATAAAAATAAACAGCAGAAGTTGAACACCCTCGCTGCTTTTGAGTAAAAAGTGAGATCTTTTACTGCTCAGCCGATTTTTTTAAAGTTGTCTTAATGCATCCAAATATTTGCCATGGATTTTGTTATTTATAAGCCTAAGAGATTAAACAAGACAGCCAATTTTAGCAGGAAAAATATGAAAAACAAAGGAGATTTTAGGCATTTTTGCTTAAATAAATAATTATGCATTGGATATAAGGAAGCTAACAACATATTTAACAGATAACAGCTTTAGATTTTCATAATAATAATAAAAAATCTTTAAGGGACAAAGGCATAATAATTTAAGTCAATCCAAAATGTGTTGCTTAGGCAACTACAAACAGAAAACAAACAGACAGCCGTTTCCTCAACAAAACGAGCAAGTCTCATCAAAATCAGAATATTTAGAAATGAACAAGTTAATAATAATAATGATAATGCATTTCCTAACTTTGTTGGATATACTGTACAGATTTTACTTGGCAAAACCCAGACTTTCCTTCATTTGTTTTAAAGAATTTCCGATCTAAAATATCAACCCCACCCAAATATAAAGAGAGATAAACACCACTACTTTCCTGAACGTAATGTGATTTTTCATTAGGCTGACTGGTATCAGAGTATGTCAAAACATCTCAGGGACCCCAAAATCACCTCAGACCCCATGGTTAAGCCTTGTTCCTCTGCTACTCAAGTAAATTTAAAAAGTAGGCTATCTGTAGTTTATCAGAGTGCTTTTCTTTTAAAAAACGTTATTCACTCAATTACTTCTCACTGCACAACATTTCATAAATAGAGGTTGTTGTTTGTTTTACCTTTAATCTTTGAATTAGTTTTACTTGAGTAAAAGTAAAACATTTCTAAAGTAATTAAGGAGGCTATTAAATGACATTTAATATGAAACGTAATGCAGTAAAAAGTACAGTATTATGCTTTGGAATGTCGTGAAGTAAACTTATAACGTCTTATAACGTACTGACACTTGAGAAGTGCTTTTACAGCAGCGTATGTGCTTCACTACTGTCCGCCTCTATCCTGATGATCTAGATTGTAGATGAAAACTCATACGTCACCAGTGTGTTACAACAGGCCCGCTGAGAAAGATACAGGCTTGTATAATGACTGGCCATGTGGCCTATATACATTTTTACAATCTTATATAAATTCACTAAATAAAATTACCTTAATTCTGTACTTTTGTATTGGCGGTTTACTCTGCTTCTTAACTTACCTTCACCACTCAGTCGGTATTTTTCAGTCACTTCTGTTGTCGTCCGCTTCATCTTTTTCAGAAGTAGCCTATATTTAAATCGTATTTGTATCTTCAAGTTTTCTTTTTTTTTCATTCTGTGTCATCCAGTGTTGTCAACCTATTTTCAGGCAGCTAAAGTTGCTAAATCATGTTGTGTTATCAGTGGATGATCATGTCATTATGAAACCATGACGCAAAACTGCGTCATTGCGCTGCTCAAATCTCAGCAAAGATTATCATTTGAAATATGTTCATTTAGATTTGTTCGTGAAAAAAAAAATAATAAAGACATTTAATATATTTATAGCCTGTTATTTGTAAATATAAGAACATTTTTATTAGGCCTACATATTTTTATTTTTAAATGCAACACTGAGTTGATTTTTTTTTTAACAATTACATTTTATGTATTTTCCACAAAACTAGTATGCAGTGTATTGGAAGTAATTTAAATATTACACTTTAATAAAAATAAATAAATAAATAAAAATAGGGCAGCGTGTACTGTGTTAATATGAAGGAAATTTATTTTATTTTACCAGCATTTTACTTGTATTTTAAATTACACATTGCATGTGGATAGATAGATAGATAGATAGATAGATAGATAGATAGATAGATAGATAGATAGATAGATAGATAGATAGAAAGCCTATATTTGTATCGTCTGAGTAAAGTTGCCAAAAGTTGCCAAATCTGCTGATTGCTCTGCAAACTTTGTGCAAAATTTTTCACATTTTATAAATAATTTTAAATTAGCTATTAATTTATTCACAGCTAATGTTATAGTAATGTGATAATGTATTATTGAGGAATGCCTATTCAACTATAGAGAACTTCATCGAATGCTATTCACCCAATACACCACTAGGTGGCGTCAGAACTGTTTGTTTTTCTCCTTGTTCAAAACTTATATGCATTGATTTATTGCTCCAATTGCATGCTGGTTAATAAATAAATAAGTCCTATGAAAAATAATAATAATAATAATAATAATAATATAAATCAGATGATCTGATCACCATATAAGTTGATGGATCAGAATCACAAATATTAGAAGTCGTTTGGATGATGTTAAGTTTTTGGGAGTTTTTTTCCATAAACTTGAATGAGAGTAATGGAGGGTACTTAAGACATTCATTATGCTGTTTATAGGAGAGTCCATTTCTCTACATTAATCTCCATTAAACAGAGGTTTTAATTTTCATTAGACGGTGCATACTTCGAGCCCATTGTTAGAGCTCTCAATTTTCCAGTGTACAGTATGTCACATATCAGGGTTCAAACTGTGTGTGTGTGCACTCATATCCACTGCTTTTCACATTACCCATGTGTGCCAGTGTGCCAGCGTTTGTGTTTAAAGACATTTCCTGGCATTGCAGATCATTGCTGGACATTTCATTCCAAAGGAAATGAGACTTCCTGCAGCTAAGAAGGATACGCTTTTATCATTAATGACAAACAGATAACGTCAGTTTTTGATCATCCCCAACTATTTTCAATCATTTTAAATAGAAACTGGGTTTAAAAACACTGTGTCAGGCTACTTAACTGAGCAAACATCCACACTGATATGATAAGCGCTCACAGATTCCCTCTGGAGCATCATGTGGAGTCATTTCTTATTTGTAGGTGGTGCTCTTTTTGAAATATGGCATATCTGAAACAAACTTGTATAGCCTATGTGCGTGTGTGCATATGGCTCAGGGCATGCACTGTAAAATCACATGCCCTTATTTGTGCCTGTGTTTGGCAGCAAAACTGTGGTTAGTCCTTTGATGTTGATGTTCTCAGGAGTTGTAGGCACCAGTAAAGAGTAAGTTTATTTAAGCACAGCTTCCTCACACAGTGGGAATCCGAGCAGGGTACAACCTCCAGTTCACTTACACAAACACCAGACATCAAGTGCATGCAAAGGTTATGAGGCAAAAGGTGTTTAAAAGAAATTAAAAATAATAATAATAATTAATAAATGAGTAAAAAATTCAAAAACATGTACGCACGTCCTGATTTTGCTGAGTTAGGCGTGTTCCTGGGTTAACATATTTTGTTGACCCTGGGACAACATTTTATTCCAAATTTTTAGTTTTGACCATATCTCTACACTTAAACCTAACCCTACCCATGAGTAATGCCTAAAATCAGAGGAAATGATAGATGACTGACACTGATGTACAAGCACCAAACACTGATTGTAAGCCTAAACTTCACAAAAACTATAAACTGGTTCTTGAAATCTTATTGGCTAATCACAATCTTGTTCCAGGGTCAACAAAGATGTTGACCCGGGGACACGCTGAACTCGGCAAAATCAGGTTCTGCGGACGGGCACGACATAATTACTGTGTGCCAAATACACACACACACTAAAAAGTTGTTGCTAGGTGCTTTTTTGGGGGGGGGGGAGTTGCTAGGGTAGTCTGAAAAGTTGCTAAATCTAGCAAACATCTAAAAAAATTCACATTTTATAAATAGCATGAAGAAGAACATAGAACAAATATGTTGCACGTGACTTGAAATACATGAAATATTCTTTATAAAAAATAGAAACATTTAATCAAGGAAACAAAGTTTTAAAATGACGAGAAGTAGTAAAAAAAAATAAAAAATAAAATACTATAAATGTACAGAGAAATATACTTATTTTCAGAATTGATGTATAAACCAGTAAATACATTTTATTTTTTTATAAATATTATAAATAAAACACAAATAGTAAATTCAAAAAACATTTTGTTTAAACCAGAAAAACATATATATGTTGATATTTTGTATTTCAAAAATTCAACAAATGTTATGGAATCAAACTTAAACTTTAACTTCGCTGAATTCTTTTTGAGTTAAATTTCTATTTAAATCTATACATTTGTGATAAATATTATATAATTCTTTGTACAAATGCCCTTGATTTTACTGAAACTCAAGATGCTCTTTAGATAATGTTAAACAATGCTGGAGAACACGTTGAGATTATTAAAGCAAAACACAAAAATCAAAATTTTTTGTTGTTGTTTTCACTTGTGTTCATAGGGTTGTTTCCTCCACTGGAGAGACACGCGATGTGAATCAACATAACCTAGTTTTTCCTTATTATTAACACAATGATAAATGTAAACAATAGCTGGATGAAAAGTAAGGCCCAGGGCGCGGATCTCACCGCACTTTGATGGCCTTGTGCATGCTATTCTGGGCAGCCATTTTGAGAGCAGCACTCTTAGGAAAACACCCAAGGCTGTGTGGACATTGTTTCCTCAGGCCCACACGTACACAAAAATACAGACGCATGAAACCCAAAATGCACACACTAGTGGAAAAAAAGCAAGTCTTGTTCACAGAGGCTGAAACGCATTGTCCCGTTTTCTCAGACGCACACAAATATCTGGAGATACGAGTGCATTGTCTCGTCAGGGTCACTGAGAAACAGATACAGGAAGAGAGGGGTCACAAAAGATCTTGCACACGTAAATGCTGTTTTTAACTGGCAAGAGTGTTTATTTTAAAAAAACTAATTACATGAATGGATGTGTAACTAAAAAATATAATCATAATGGCAAAATACTGACATTTTTCTTACACAGACAAAGAAGGCCCTCATTATAAACTGTACAATCAAAAGGCCAACTGAGAAACAAAGCTGAGAAAACAAAATTCAGACTGCTTGTGAGAGAACAAGTCTGGTCACGATACATTTAAAGACAATGCAAAAGATGAAGACCAAAAAAAAAAAAAAAAAAGGAAAACATTCACACACTCAATTGTCTGACATTCCAGTTGCTATTTCCTGTGCGGTAGGAAGAGGGCATGCCTTTGCTCAGGAAGTGGCGTGGACACAACAAGAGACCACTCTTGCTCCGCGGTCTGTGTAAACATGATTGTACGGCTAAGGCTTTCTCGCTCTCCAACCTCCCCTGACATTTAGAAGAATAAAACTAAAACATACATCTTATCTGCTCCAAAACAGTCTGTTCCAAAACAATATATTACATTTATTTCAAAATGCGAGTATGATAAAAGAAACAGTTCAAATGAGTCAGTGGTTCCTTTACGCATACAATTAAGAAAGAATCGATAATGGTGCACCTTAATGGAACCTCGACAGACAATTTAATAGTTTGTTGGTTTTGGATGATGCACGTATTATGAGTAACGGCAGAAAAAACCTAGTGATAAGGTTGCTACTGGTTTTAGGTAAGAAGCTGCCCTTTGCCTGTTCTATTGCATCAGCATGTAAGGAAAGTTTTGAAGAACGTTGGTAAGCAAATTGCTGGCACCCATTGGCTTCCATAGACATCAATGGCTAGTCAACTGTTTAGTTACCAACATTCTTCAAAATATCTTCTTTTATACTCAGCAGACGAAAGACATTCACATAGGTCTGGAAAAACTTAAGGGCGAGTAAATGGCTGAACAACTACATTAAAGTTGTGAATAACATAAAGAGGAAGACTGTTTGGAGTTCTGTAGTTGTTAAACTGGAGGCGCACTATAACGGACCTCTCCGCTGAACTTGTCATTTCTCTTGGGCAGTGGAGGTTTCATCCGAATGTCTCTCTTCAGGATCATCTCCTCGTTGGCATATATAGGGGCTTCTGCATCATCAGAGTGGTAGCCGGACTGGTAGCCGCTGGTCTGATTGGACGATTCAGATGCTAAAGACTCCTTGCTCTTGCATCGCAGCAGTGGGCTGCGGATAAAAGCATGAACGTGTTTATATGAATGTAAAAACTGCCTCGGTTTGTAGCTCTACTGAGATCAGGATGAATGTGTCACCTGAAATTAAGTGGTCTTTGCACTTGCCGATCCAAAGCTTTCATTTGCTCACGTGATAAACCCACGCCGCAGTCCATGTGACCGTTCTGTACAAAGAGGAGAAACAACTTCGATCATTATAAATACTTCTGGGAAGCAAGAATCTAAATTAGCTGGTTTTATTGAAGTCAAAAATATATTAAAAAGATATAAAAATAGATTGAAATATTTACTTAAAAAGTAAACATTTTTGCAGGAAAAATTCTAATTTGTACTGAAAGTGTTTTTGAGATCCGAGTTGTAGTATTGTAGAGTTACTTTACCATTACAGCGGTGTGCTCCAGGGGAATGTTTACAAAAGTCGTCATACTTATTGGCACATTGCAAGTGTCAGTCTGCTGTGGGAACCTGTCAGGAGAGGTATGGGTGGGACCTTTGTTGCATTAGTTTGTCAAAGGAGAGGTTAAGTATACGTTAAATGTCAGCTCTTCAATGTGTGAAATGTGTGAATAAACGTTGGGGTGGGGATATGTATCAGTGCTTGCAAGGATATAAATATATAAGTAAAGTATATAAAGTAATCAGATTTGAGTCAGTAATGCAACTGCACACACACACACACACACACAAAACCAGACTGAGAAGTCACTGTAACTAACCCCAGAGGTGGAGCATTGTCATAGTGGAGCTGGGTCTCTTTGTTGCCTGCATAGAAGGAGCTTTTTGACGTCACACCGAGGTGAGGAGCCCCTGATTCCTCTTCTGTCTCGTTTGTCAGAGGGATGTAGTCCTTTCCATCCTAAAACAAAGGTAGGAAATGATCAATTAAAAGATTCAAATTTTGTCACATTGAACCATATTCCATTACATGCTACAAAAAGTCACTTTTTCTAACCATTTAAGTATCTAACCATCCAAATTTACATGAGATTTAAGTGTTGTATCTAACATCTATCTACATTTGATAATTTTCTTAAGTTTAAAAGAGTTTAACACTTAAAAACTGTAACTGAAGTAAAGCAGAAATCAAATCAAAATCAAATAAAAAACATTAGTGAAAGTTATGTAACTTTGGCAAGTAAGTTAAATACTGTAGTTGGAGTACTAAAATGACTAAAACTAAAATAAAATATAAGGCAAATAAATTAAATAAAGAATTATACAATAAATATATAAAATAAAGCTAAAAGAATAAAAATAAAGCTGAAATAAAATATAAATTGAAATATTCAATATACGTAAACTTAAAAAACGCTGGTAACGCATTAAATACGTTGGAGTAAAAGATGAATAGAAATACAATAACATATTAAAATGACAAAAAACTTACAAAAATGAAAACAAAATTATATAAACAAAGCTAGTTCTATATATATATATATATATATATATACTGTATATTAAAAATTAGTGCTGGGCAATGATTAATCGCGATTAATCGCATCCAAAATAAAAGTTTTTCTTTACATAATATATGC
>JAUCMS010000079.1:15185743-15199474 GCA_032357445.1 Enteromius radiatus | reverse complement strand
TATATACAAATATATTATGTGAAGAAAAACTTTTATTTTGGATGCGATTAATCGCGATTAATCATTGCCCAGCACTATTAAAAATATATTAAAAGTATCAGTATAATGCTACAATCAAAATTGTTTAGGCTTGGCAAAACAATTTGCCAATAGAGAAAAGAAAATAATCATTAAAAATATTAAAAAAAACAAAAAACTGTAACATATTATTTTGCTACATTAAGTAAATTTATGTTATTTTAAATGTATGGTATTTTAATGTTAATGAGTCAATAATAGTTATTTATTTATGAAGCTATGTCTCAATTACTGAAAACATATACTCAAAGTCAAGTCTAACCTGTTGAGCGCTAGCTTGTAGCAGATTGCCTAGATGTTCAACTAACTGAGTAAAGGTTGGCCTGTCTGTCGGTTGATCAAGCCAGCAGTCCAGCATGGTCTGGTATCTGGAAGAAATTCACATTAACAAGGAAGAGACAGGGTTGATTACATTTTCAGGATTCAGTCAGTTGCCATATCCCACATTTCAGTAATAAAAAATAAGCTCCATCTGCTACATAAAGTTAAATCACACTGTATGTACTACTACTCTTCCATTGGAAACACTATGGTGGCATCGCTAGAACTACTAAGACCTAGATTAAATAATACAGCATGATTAATAGCGTGAAGTATATTTACATCTCTGGTGTGGCGTAGTCTGGAGCTCTCATTCTGGTTCCTTCCTTTAGTCGCCTGCAGAAAGACTCATCGATGCACACACCTGGGTATGGAGATGCACCTGTGCCAAAGAAGATGTGTCACCCTGTTATAGAAGGTTTATGCTGTCTAATAAGCTCAGCATTCATGTTAATATCAAATATTGTGTTACCAAGTGAGAAGATCTCCCAGAGCAGCACACCAAATGACCAAACATCACTCTGTGTGGTGTACACGCGGTCAAAGATGGTCTCTGGAGCCATCCACTTCAGAGGAAGACGAGCCTGAAATGATAGAGCGGAAATACTCAAGTATAAATCAGTCAGTTTGGCTGAAAAGCTAAAATGCGGTTGTCTGTGTGTGTAGTAGAAGTCCTCACATCTCCTTTGCGGACGTAATCGGGGTCTTTATATACGTCTCTGGCCAGCCCAAAGTCACATATCTTTACCACGTTGTTTTCAGAGAGTAGGATGTTTCTGGCTGCCAAGTCCCGGTGGATACACTACAAACACAAAGTAGCATTATGACTGAAGCAATCATCTTGAATGAATTGTAAACATTAATGACACACACACAAACATAGACTATGGGTTTCAGTTTTACCTTTCGTGAGGCTAGGAACTCCATGCCTTTGGCCACCTGGAAACTGTAGCTGATGAGATCCTCCATCGTCAGGTGATCCCAGTCTGAACTCTCTATACATGAGCAGATGACACATAATACAATATATATATATATATATACACATGAAGATTTAGATGAATATTTACTATATGTATATGTGTAAAACAAAGTGTATATTTTGTGTTTTTGCATTTATTAGTTTTATTAATTAGATATATATATATATTCCTTTTCTTACATTTATGTTATGTTTTCATTTTCATTAATTTACAATGTGATAAATTAATATCAAAAATTATAAGTATGTAAATTATTAATACAATAATTATACTTTTTGTTTGTATTTATTAATTTATAGTGTATACTTCCTCAAATAATATGAGCTCATTAAAGTTGCCTAATAATAATTAATAATATTATTTTGTTTAAATATTGTTTGTTTATGTATTTAGAATAAAATAAAATTTTAAATTAACTTTAGTGTGTGACAAAATACATTTATAAAAATGCAAATATTCCCTGTAGGTTTTTAAATAACGAGCTCATTAAATATGCTTAATAATTAGAGTAATTAATATTATTTTAATTCTATATTCTAAAAAAAATGGTGACTGAAATAAAGCTGATATAAACAAAAATCTAAATATTAGATAAACTTAAACTTATAAAAACATTTTCTACTAACAAAAATAAATAGGTTGGAGTAAAAGATAAAAAGAAATATGAAAACTAATATATTTTAAAATGACAAAACATAAAAATGAAAACTGAAAATATAAACAAAGCTAATTCTATTAAGAATGAATATAATAGAATCTATATAATACTAAAATAACATAGTTTTCTCATCTTTTAATACTAAAAGATGAGAAAACTATATGCCAATGAATAAATATAAATTTAGATATTTATATGTAAATAATATGAACTAATTAAAGCTGCCTAATAATTAGAAAAATATGAATGATATTAACATAATTATAGAGTTTGTTTATGTATGTATGTGTTAATATTAAACAATTAGAGTGTGACATTAATTTAATAAAAGTACAAACTGTAGGATCTTAAATGAGCTCAATAAAGCTGCTTAATAATTAGAACAATATAAATAATAAAAAATAATAAAATATTTATTATAACTGTGTTAAATGTGCCATTTTATCCTCATCCAGATTAGAAACTAATATACTGTACCTTGTTCATCCTGCTGCTGGTTTGTGGAGGTCTGTTCTCCCGTCCTGGTGCACATGGCAGTACCAGTGCAGATGTCCAGCCGAGTACTGGTCCCCAGACCCAGATCTCCCTCATGCAAATCCTCTTCCTGCTGGACCTCCCTCCTGCACGGCATCCATGGCATTCGCTTCTGAGAAACACAACACGTGTGGGTCAGTTTCAGCTGCTGTCAGGGTCAAGAAGTACCAGTGTATCAGGTACAGTTCATAACACCTTCAACCTTGAACAACATTTAAAGGCCTTACAGTTGGCCGTTGCCCAATCAATCTGACCACATCAGAGGACATTGTTAAAAAGACCACAAAAACCACATCACAGCCTCATTTTACTAGTTGCACTATATTTACCTTGTAGGCACTGTACTCTCCTCGCTTGCTTTTTAAATAGCTGGAGAGGTTACCATGTATACAGTACTCCACAATCACCATCAAGGGTCCTGAAAGAGGAAAGAAGGAGAGGAGGAAGAGAAAAGTGTGGGCACACTGTGTTCTTCTCAACAATGCACAACCACTTTATAGCATTTCTGACATGTTTGAGGGTTTTATAAAGAGATACTCACCTCCTGGTTTGGTGCAGGCTCCTAGAAGGTTGACCACATTGAGATGGTGACCAATATGGATGAGGATCTTCAGCTCAGACATCAGAGCACGGTACTCGCTGGTGGTAGCGCCCTCTGTTGGAGATTGATAATGCTTCTGTCAGCAGTGTTATGAAAAACAGGCAACACTTATTTACTATTAACTATGACTTTGGGTAGGATTAGGGATGTAGAATAAGGCATTAATATGTGCTTAGTTAGCACTAATAAAGGCTATTATTCTAGTAATATGTATGCTAATAAACAACTTTATAAAATAAAGGGTTATTGAAACATTTGTGCAGTCAGGTTATTAATGTTAGTGAACAAATGCCTCATACCCTTGAGCATCTTCACTGCTACTGTAGTACAGGTGGTGGCCTTCTCAATACCATATGCAGTCGCCTCCACAACCTGACCAAACGCCCCTCTGCCCAGCGGCTCTCCTGGAAAGCATAGTAGCCTATTACACATTTTTGAACACTTACATGTACATTAATATTACCATTATTTGTTAGTTAAAAATAGTTTAGCTGTTTGCAGAGTTCGTTCCCATCCAGTTATAATGGTACTAAATGCATGTATTTGCTTATATTCGAAAGCAAAGAAACACTAAATCATAAAATATTAAAAATTAAATACACAGAAATGCAAATAAATCTCTATAATACAGATAAATACACAAGAATAGATATAGATCAAATAAATGATGTAAGTAAATAATAATAAAATAATTAAATAATATAAATAAAAAATAAATAAAACACATATTCATACAGATACAAGATACAAGTATATAAAACTATAACCTAAGTATAGTATATGTTGGTCCAATTATAGGATTCTTGCTAGTGAGTAATCCTACAATTAAAAGCATATTTAAATTAACCAAATACTAAATAAATAAATATTATATGGTGAAATAAAAACATATAATTGAATGTGTTGCATAGTATACTTTGGTCCAGTGGTACAATTCTTTCATTTGATATTAGTAGTCCCAGTTTTAAATGAGGTTTTCTAATTAACCAATTAACAAACAAACAAATAAATTCTAATCCAAATCAATAGATAGGAATAGATTTTCTCTTCTAGAAAAGTATGTTGCATTTTACAAGGTCTTCCATTAATTTAACCCTGGACATTTAAGCTTGTTTTGTTTTTATTACGGTTTTATTAAGTCTCACCTAGCTTCAGTCTGTCACGTGGGAATTCCCACTTGTTTGCATCATAGGTCAGTCTCTCACAGTGCTCATCCATTGGCATATCATCGTCCAGAATCATTGACAGATAGCCAGTTTTCAGATCTCCTTCATTAGGCTGCGAGAGAGGGAAGAGGCAGGGATGGAAAGAGTGAGCATGACTGAATGACAAACACAACACAAGACCTCCAACTTTGTCTAGCTTAAGTCTCCCAGAATCAAGCCCTCATTATAAAGACACCCGCTAATGAGTTTCTGGAAGCCACTATCATACTCGGAGGCAGAATTAAGGCTGGGGTACACCAGGACTTGGGCCCACGGCTGGCCGGTGTACGTGACGCATAGCAGCAGAATGTGGGCTGAGCATACAATAGAGACAACGTAAGCCAAGTCCGGGTAGTCAGTTTTGATCAGTCAGGAGAGCGAAGTGTGCGCTTGTGCGTAAAAATGAGAGACGGGAAGCAGACAAGGAAAAGGGAAAGAGATGGAATGTTACCCGCTTCCTATTACGAATGACGAATACGATGAGGAGCCAAAGGGACATGGCGATGACCACGGCACCAATAGGCATGATCAATTCCACATTCATCTTTTCTTCTGCACCTGTGAGGAAGGTCACATGATCAATCAGATATCAGAAAAAAAATGTCAAAAAAGATAGATAGATTTAAGAGCATTTTTAAGACCTTTGGAGTTAAATAGGGACCCCTGGGTGTATGGCTGACACATCGAAAGCAGATTAAAAATGCACAATAGGCTTGAAGACACACACACAGACAAACAGAAATGAAAGGGTTAAACTATTATATTAATACAAACACAGACACACACAGACATGGGCATACATTCACACACACTGTGTTGCAGTTTTAGATATTTGAAATAAATGAAAGGTGACAGTTATTGCATGTTTATATGTTATTTTCATGTTTCACGGTAATGATTATCGGGCAAAATTATCTCCATCAGCAAATATGAAAAGCTCTGTTTAGTGCAAAGCCCATTAGTGGTCTTCCGCTGCCATCTAGTGGTTATTAATTGCAACTTCTTACACAACACTATGTTTAAGTGTTACAACTATTATAGCGTTTTTTTGTCAAAACTGTTTGATTGACATCATTAATCCCAGAGGCAAAGTTATTCAGAATGAGGAGATCTATGATATTATATGAAGATATAGTCTATAAGCGAATGTATGAGGGATTTAATATCATTTACTCTGGAAACATTGTGTTTTTGAGGTCTTTTTTAATTGTTATAGTGTCTGAGCTCTATGAAGCTTTGCATGCTTGCTAAGACTCATCTGTTTTTGAGGCACTTTGAACTATTATAGCACCACCTATGGTCCGATCTTTTATAAAACGTTTTAAAAACTTTGCATAATTATTAAGAGTCATGTGACACGTTTTCACCAAGTTTTGAGTTTTAGTTTACATGTTATATTCATGCAGCCACGCCCCATTTTTAAATGAACCAATTATAGCTAACCAAAGGACAAAATTCACAATTTTTTTAATAATTATTAATCTAGTCTACAGATTATTACAGCAGACCAGTTCACAAAGTTTGGTGAAGCTATTTGGCTAATGTTAGCATACACAATAATTGGCCTACTGTTTCACTTTTTTTGATAATTATTCATATTCAATGTCCACATAATATTTCTGCAGTGGTTTGGTTCTGATCGGGCACAAAACCTAGGACTAGTTTGCAAAAGTGGATTACGGATATAACTCGATTTTAGGGCAGAATAATAATAATACAAATCCTAACAATTACAATAGTGTTTCAACACTTCGTGCTCGAACCCCTAAATATTATTATACTCAATAATAATATTAAGGACATGACATGAATTGACATGTCTGTGTCTGTTTCGTACAAATTTGGCAAAAAAAGAGAGAAAAGTTCCACTGAAGATAAATATTTAATTTTGGAGAGGAGCTGGAAAAATGCCTTGATTTTAATATTAATAGGAAAGGGAGGCACAAATTGCCTGGAAGAACCTAGTTTACAGGAAATATTTGAGTGCTGCTGAGGGCTACAAGAGCAAGGAATGTGAATTGTTTGCTGACCTCATATTTCATCCAATCAACATAAGACATGCAAAACTGAATCACATTAGATGAAAAGTAGGATGTTCTCTTTTTTTATATAAGAACACCCAGCTGCTCAGTGGATCACTACACTCATGGTAGCACTTTAAAACAAGGTCCACTATAAGCTAACTACAAGAGTTAACATGAACTAAGAATGAATAACACTTCTACAGCATGTATTAATCTTAGTTAATGTTAAAATCAATGTTATTCTTTTTACTAAAATCACAAGTTTTGTTTATTAACATTAGTCCAGGCACTAACATGAACAACGATTAACTAACATTAACAAAGATTAATTGTACATTAATGCATTAACTGATGTTAACAAATGGGTTATAGATTTAGTTTATATCTTTCTCTCTTCCTATCTTTTACTCTTTGTGGGAACACGGCCGTTAGTGAATGTTTCTTGTTGGGACAGTCAGGCGACAGTCGCCTTTGCGGTGATTTCGAGAAACGAGTCACGTACACACTGAGTATGTCTCTTGTTATCTGTGGTCCTTTGCGCTCTCTGTCCTTCATGTGCGTGAGGCAAGAGGCGGAACCATACAGAGATGTAAGCGACCGGGAAAAATGTGTGTGACAGAGAGTGTTATAGGGGGTGGGACGCCCCTCTCTTCTTTGTGTTCTGGGATTTTGCTTTGTTTTCTCCAAGCACTCCCTAAAGGATGTATACAAACAGAGCCCCCTTCCTGACAGCCTAAAAAAGAGCGCTATTTTTTGCCACAGGGCCTTGATTACAACAAAATCTCAATGAGGATAAAAGTCAGTGGGAGACTGCGCTTGCCTCACAACAACCATGACACATTCAGAATACTGTACTGTATGTGTCCTATTAAAAACAGGGTCTTTAATAGTGTGGCTACTGTGTGATGTTTTACATGTCGATTTATAACTGACAGACTACTGCGAATCTTTTAAATAAATGTTGACAGTTACAAAAATTATAAATAATGAAAAATAATAATAAGAAAAAACACTTAATTCTACTTATAAATGACATTTACAAATATATTAAAATAGAACACTGTTATTTAAAATTGTAATCATATATCACACTGTTTTTACTGTATTTTTTAATCAAATAAATGAAGTATACGCATAAGAGGATTCTTATAAAAACAAATTACATTAAAACAATCAATCAAATAAATAAAGCAATGCGTTTTGTTAACGCACTCACCATCTACAGTGATACGAGCCTCGTGAGAGTCACAGCCTTGCTGGTTACAGGCTGTGCATGTGTACAGACCACTGTCCTCTTTTTTCACTCGCTGGATGGTTAAGACACGATTTGACTGTTTCAGAATCACACCTGAAAACAGAAACTTTCACTGTAAAAAATACAAGCTAACTAATGTGCTTCGTGGCATAACATTTAATCTGTTCTTAATAAAATCAATAAATATTGTTTAAGATCATTTTGCTACAATACAGTAGATTATTAGTCATTTTAAGGGTGAGACAAGGTGATTAATATTTGATTTGTGTCACATGCGGTAACAGCAGCACTATGACTGTAACATCACTGGTATTGAGTGCTCTGCTGGAATCCAGATCTAAATGAAGCTATAAGACATATTTGTCTCAAAAATGAAGGTAAAAACAAAACTCATTTCCTTTCAGAAAGACTTTCAGCAGTTCATTTTGTCTGTAAAGCACAAACCGAATTTTTATTAAGAGATTCAGCTTCACGACACAATAAATCAATTTCTTCTCAAGCCTGACAATTGCAGTACTCAAAGACGTGAACTGGTATCCTCTGAGTAAATTGCTTCATAGTATAAATGTTAAATAATCTGAAACTGTGGCTATTATATGCAACATGATTATCTGTGAATATCTGTCAACTTTCCAAAAACTGCATTTGGTGTTAACTCATCATTAGTATTATTTATATACTGATACAATAGGTTGTTAATGTAATATTTATCTTAATTTATTTGCAAATGGCAAAAATGCATTCAAAAGCTGTGTAGAGTATTCTAACTCTAAGGCAGCTGCATGTTGATTATTGCTGCACATATAGAGAGTTTATTGTATTTTTATACTTCTATAGAGGTTTTATGTTTCTCACCTGAGCCCTCCATGACAGTCTGGTTGTCTTTAGTCCATACTACAGTAGGGGTCGGTGTGCCGGACACTTCACACATTAGAGTAGTAGAGTCGCTCACATTCACTTTCTGGTCGGTCAAATTGGTCACAATTCTTGACATCTCAAGAGCTGCAGAAAGATATAAACTGATCTGTGATAACATTTAAGCTTGTGCAAGCTTTCTGCAAATATATGCCATATGAACATACATAAACTGAGCTAAATATAGTCTATTAAGTGTGTGATTTCTGCACCACTAATGACACAGAAATGACATGACTAATGACTGTCTCCTAAAAAATCACTTAGTGTAAACTATGGACTAACCTCTGAGTCTGAGGTTGTGAAGTAAGCAGGTTCTCTCACTGGTGCCCAAGTTCTCCACCTGGCAAGCGTATAGGCCTTGGTCCATCAATGTGGCATTGGGTATGAGCAGGTCCAGCGTGGCATTGGTGCCCTGCAGGCCTGATATGGTGGCATTGGTCTGATGGAGAGGCAACAGGGTAAGGGTATCACAGGGCACGGCTGCTGGAGAGGCGTCAGGGTTGGCTATGTTTGTTACCCGATACCAACGCAAGTTAGAGTACAGCAGGCGATCGGCTACACAGCGCATTACCACATCCTCTCCCTCAATAGGATTGCTGGAGGGGAGAACGCTTAGGTTGAGGAAACCTGTGAAGAAGACAAACATCACAAGTTCAGATCTGACCACTTCTTCAAATCTGATACAGTACAAATTGGCATTTAGAGTCAGCACTCACGAGCTACTTGAAACACAATGACCCGCTCTTCTATTCCCATCTTATTGGAAGCAATGCACCTGTAGAGGGCATGATCAACTGCTTTCTGGATCTTCAGTGTGCTGATGGTCTATTGGAGAACAATAGATCACCAAAACAGTATCGCAATAGATGTTTTTAAAAAATATATTATTGTTAGGTTCACCAAGAATAACCATTAGCCACGTTTCCATTACAGATTTGCACAAAACATTGGTGATATTTTAGAAATGCCGATAAAAAAAAAATTGCAAAACTACAGCGTTTACATTAACCAATGTTATGCAACTAAAACGTAACCTTTTGCCTCATGGCAACTGATTTTGGTGAGATTTGATAGATTTTGAATATATATCTTCAAAGGAGGCGTATGCGTGCATCTTTACAGAAGCAGAGAGCCCCTTCAGAAACTTGCATGGTGTGGCTGGAGGTTATAGTACATTGAAAAATGATCATATGACTTCTTACATATGCCATGTGACCTGTAAATGCGTATAAACCCTTTGGAGTTTTTGTGAAATTTGCATATTTTCAATTGGCAGTTTTAATTTGCGCAATTTGAAGGGTAATGAAGACGTGGCTATTGATGCAGTGGGGTCCATAAGTCTCAAATCACTAGTGAAAAGGTTTCTGCATTTTCATAAAAAATTTAAGTGAATAGTTAAATTGAAAAATGAATGGGAATTTAGAAATGGCTTGTGTCTCTTGCTTTAATGACTGCAAAACTCGTGAACTCAAGTGTGCTTAAAATCTAATAATCATGTTCTCCAGCATCATTTTGATGATCTTAAGCTTCAAATATCTGACTAACTTACAAAGCACTTAATTAAGTACACAACTATAAGTAACTTTATAACTACATGTCAACTAATTCTCAACTACATGTCTATTAACTCTCAGATTAGACTGTTAGGGGTAGGTTTAGGGTTTGAAGAATAAGCTGACATATACTTGCACAGTTTCTGATAGTCAGTATGTTGTGGACCCATTAAAATAAAGTACAGACAGTCTACTAATGCTCTAATGACTGTTAGTTGACATGCAGTTGCAAACTTACTTACTTACTGTTAGTAGAATATCTAAAGTGGACTATCGAAAAAAAGTGTTACCTCTTATTTCTTCTACAGTACATCCTAGCATTTTTTGCTTCACATTTATTACCAGGTTTAAATTAGATTTTGAATCCTATTCTTAGACTTTTAGACCCAGCAGGATAAGCTGTGTGTAGAAATAGCTTTTTGCGTGTTTAAAGGCTGAGCTGAACACAGCACACTGGCACAGTACTGGAACTGATGTTTACCTTAAGAGAGGGTTCGATGACAGATGTTGGGCTGATGATGGGATTCTTCCCTGTGTTGTTTGATATCTCCCTCCACTTGTTACACTTAACCACACTTTGGTCAGACTTAGGTCTGTGAGTAACACAAAATAATAAAATGTAAAAAATCTCATAAAATCTTAAAATGCATATATATATATATATACTGTATATCAAAATAATGTTTTTTTTTTTTATATATTTTAGAAATATAACTTTTTTTTGATTGTTTGGTTTACAAACATTTCAACAAAGACATGACTTCAATCCATATCTTATAAAAGGAGAAGCAAACAAGAAATAAACACTTCTACTTATCTACAAATCTCCAGCAGAAGAAGAAAACACCACACAGAATCAACAACAACAATGCACCGGTTATTAACAGTCTAAATTTAGACCATCCTGTAACTGACTGTTCCTCTCTAATTCTACTTCTGCCACACATATTTATGAGCAACAGGAATTATTATAAATGTCAATAAGCAAAAATCAGATTTAGACTTCGGGTTAGACATCATGTAAGAATATTAAATTATTAGTTATCTTTTTAAATGTTGCACCTCATATAGGTCAGCTGTGGGAGGCGAGACAGAGAAAGAGCGGAAAAGGGAAAAAGAGATGGGGAAAAACAGACAAAAACAAAAATAGGACACATAAAAGCTGTAATGAAAGTTGAGAGCGAGGTTGAACTCTTGTTAGTAGGCGTAGTGACAGACATTGTGTTATTTTTATGTTTGATCAAGGACACTGGATTTGAATGCGTCTGCTTTTAGAACAACAGGAAGTTGTGATGAGGCCTACGGAAGTAGGTGAGGGTGCAATCTGAAGATAAGGCTCGCGTGATGCCTAGCCCTGAATGCTCATTACATGATCACAACATCCTTGGAAGTGATGTTCTGCGAATGCAGGCTACCCATCAAAGTCACAATTCATCTAAAACTCACAGGAGGTCATTTCTTAGTATAGCAGAGCTCTCTCTCAAAGCAGTCATAGTGGCTGCCCAATCACAACAGTCATTTCAGGATGAATGCCCATTTAGAGCACAACATGCTAATGAATAGCACTGAGAAACACACGTGAACACCAAGAACAAATATGCTTGAACAGTTCTGATACATCTTCTCTTGGAATAAAAATGCCTGATCACTGAGTAAGGAAAGACATAGATTTAAACATTCTCATTCTGTACATATTTTGTCAGCAAAACAATGACTAATGATATTATCATCGACTTAAACATCACAGCAACTGGCTTCCCCACACAAATACAGGAAGAATATTAAATGATTAGTTATCTTTTTAAATGTTGCCACAGGCAGATGCAGATTTGTTTGGTTTCTGCTCTCTCCTAATAGCAAGCTGCTGGTGAGGTCAAGAGGAAATTCTGTTTTTGTTGTGATATCTGCATTACATTTCTAATGGATGCATTTACAAATGAGTAATATCATGAACATTTGTTCAACATGCAAGAGCAATATCTACTCTACAGTAATATAATTGCAGAACTGATATATAAATACATAATGCGTTTGTGTATAAACCGTAAAATGTGCGTAATTAAATCAGGATAATTGAGCTATACTTTTTAATATTTTTAATAAATGTGCTTAGTTTCTGCTTTTAACTTTTAAGTACATTGCATCAAATCACGTGACATAAGACTTACAGAAATCTGACTGGGCAGTCCTCTCTGGGCATCCACTGCCATTGTATTGAGACAGGGCTGGACCCTCCACTGGCTGTGCATCTGAGTGTAGGGCTACTGCCATACACGTGAACATCTCGATCCAACGGCACTTCCTTCTCAAAGATCTTAGGGTGAACTGTACATATAAACACAAAAGTTAACAAGAGAAGAGAAGAGAAGAGAAGAGAAGAGAAGAGAAGAGAAGAGAAGAGAAGAGAAGAGAAGAGAAGAGAAGAGAAGAGAGATTCACTACCATTAACCAACAGCTGAAATGTTCTTCTCTGCTCCTCCTTGGTAATCTTATTTGTCATGACAACAGTGTAATTCCCAGCATCCTTCTCTGTAACCCCATATATAGTAAGAGATCCTGCCTTGGGCTTCATCCTGTACTCATCCTTCCCCACTATCTGATCATTCTTATACCTAGATGGACAAGAATGAAAAGTTCAGCCTAGCATGCACAGCATCCTAATCTATTCTTTATGTGCACTTTAAATAATATTTAATATAATATAATTTAATATGGCATAATATTATATAATATAACCTAATAATCACTTACCACTTGACTAAGGGCTCTGGATATGCATAATATTTAACCAGGATTTTTGCCTCCCCCTGGCCAGCCGTTGCCTCCACAGTCTGCAACATCTGATCATTGAGCGCTATAAATGGTTTCTCTGAAATATCAATTAATATATTCAAATAATGTCACATGGACTATTTTAAAGATGTAATAACTATGTTTCTCTAGTCTTTAATGTCTTTAATCTCTTGAATTTCATCAAAAATATCTTAATTTGTGTTTTTAAGATGAACAAAGGTCTTATGGGTTTGGAACAACATGAAGGTTAGTAATTAATGACAGAATTTTCATTTTTGGGTGAACTATCTCTTTATGTTGTTTTTTTTTAAAGCACATACCATAGACGATGAGGGCTGCTCGGGCAATCTTCTGCATCTGACCGCTAGAAGCTGTGCAGATGTACTCTCCTGTGTCATTTACAGTTACATTTTCTAAAGTGAGAGTATTGGACAGTTCTAAGGAGTTCCACAGCTTCTTCTTGTAGGCCTTGGTCTCATAGCGTGTCCTTGGTATTGAGCTGTTGACGCCTCTCTGTAGGAGGAGAGATCAGAAATCAGGCAGAGAAATCCGGTGTTATTTATTGTAAGTTATTTATGGAATTGCAATCCAACCAAAACTGAGCTGGACTGGACTTAATTGAATCGAATTATAAAATCCAATTAAATGATAAAAATATGAAATTTATCAAGCTGAGATTATGATTGAAGTGTCTCAATTAAAACAAAAAAAGTCACAGAAAAGATCAGCTGATGATAAGTGGGCGTGCGTTATGTAATGTAAGGTAACACAGACAAATTAGAAAGTCGCTAAACAAAGAACAAAATAT
>JAUCMS010000079.1:15173284-15184027 GCA_032357445.1 Enteromius radiatus | reverse complement strand
CGTATCGGCACCCAAGTATCGGAATCGTATCGAATCGGGAGGTAGGTGTATCGTCCCATCCCTAGTATATATATATATATATATATATATATATATAAATAAACATATATTTTACATAATTATTAGTATGTATATATATATATTATGTAAACAAAAACTTTTATTTTGGATGTGATTGATCGTTTGACAGCACTACTTTAAAGAGAACTATAAAGATAAAGATATTAGCATCTACACCAGCATTTATTGTTTGTTTTAAAGGCTGTGTGAACCTAAAGTATATTCAAATAGAAAATTGGTAATTAAATTTGTAATATTATTTCACAATATTTCTGTTTTTGCTGTTTTTTTGTTTAAATAAATGCAGCCTCTAACAAATATCTCTTTACACCGGGATGAATATTGCGCATAAATATGAAACAGCATTTTTTGCTGTTTTTTGCTATCCCGGTACGGTCGGTTTTTAACGTGGCGCGTCAAACCAAAAAAAAAACGAGACAGAGGCGTTTTTTATGGCGCTTTGATGCTTGCAAGGATAAACAAGAGATTTATAAAAAAAAACTTTTGAATGGTAGTGCAATTTGATGATACAGAAAACCCATTTCAAGTTTTTTCACTTCTTTACTATCAAAAATATTATTCAAAATCACTAAACTAAAATTTACGTTCAGATTAAACAGAAATAGCTCCTTAGAAATAGAAGGTAACATTTGCAGGTTACCAGTGTAAGGTAGGAGTAAATGTGTGTGTATAAACACTCACTGTGTACAGTGTGACGTCTAGGTTCTCCACAGATACCAGACAGGGAATGACCACCTGTTCTCCCTCACGAATGAACACCACATCATAATCTTGAGCCATTCGGACAAATGGCATACGATAATCTAAAAGCATAACCATGTATTGTATATATTCATCCAACAACATGATATTTATGAACACCTACAGAAAAGATAATGTTTACAATCATGTATAATCTGACTTAGCTGTTCAATAAATATACCAGTACTTACAAATCGTTATGCACATGGAATAAAGTAAGTTTCCTAAATCACACTTGCTAACAACATATTGACTAGATATTGTCTGTCTGGACTAGCAGGAGTTACTGCTATTATGGTTGAAAAGGGAGGTAAAATGAGGCAGTTCCTTCAGAATGTAGAGGTTATAAAGTTTGAAGAGGTCAAGAGGTTATCCTGAAGGATAACAGAGGAAGTATGCGATGAACACATTTTTGTAACATTCCGAATCTCTTGCTTTCACTTTCTTTGAAAGAGACTGGGAGGCCGGGTGAGAAAGTTAGGAAATACTTGTTCATTCGTTTGTTAAAAACGTATGTGTGACACAAGATTTTTGTCATACCTTGAATGAAGACATACACAGATATAGAAGTCTTTCCATCCTCTACAGGCAGGTTTTTATAGAAGCAGCGGTATTCTCCTGTCTCATTGGCTATGGCTTTGGAGAGCGTTAAAGTGCTACAGAACAGTCCATTGCCGCTACAGTCCGTTGTGGTGAGCCGGGTTTCAGAGCGGGTTCGGTTGTGAGGTGTAGACCACTCTAGGATCTGACGTCCCCTTTGGTTACAAAAAATTAATAGTTTACCTTCTGCGGAAAGGTACTCTAGCTTTTGAATGAAAATGAATGAAGACAGAATTGCTCTTCTACAGAAGCAAAGCTTACCTGCACGTGATCTCCAGTGTATCTGAAGCATTGATTCTTAGAGTCTTCTCAGTGATGTTTAAGGTCGGAGGATCAGGCACAAACCTGAGTTCTATCGCTACAGGAAAAATACATCAGAAGGTTTCAAATAAGGAAAGCTGCTCATATTGACATGAATATACTATATGATTTTAATAGTGCCATTTATTTCAGGTGCAAATAACTTAAGTCTGTTTGATCTTGTTTGTTTTTTTCGTTAGTACTTGGTAATATTAATTTACTACTTGTTCTTACTCAAACAAACACTCAATGATCACGGATTCACAGTCGAGCACAAAAGTGATGGGATCATGAATGTCTGTCCATTTACAATGCACATAAGTGATACAGAAGTGTACATGGCACAGTGCATTGTGGAATGGAAAAGCGTAACGTGGGACCCTGAGATATTTTTCCATTGGAACTGCAAGAGCAGCACTGAGACCTGGATGTGTCAAAACAGGAAGGCTGGGCAGATGGGCCGGGGCCGGGGCCGGGCTAAATGGCCCCATGCTCCAAAGCCTGAGGTGGGATTCCTGCTCCAGAGGAACTAGCTTTGTGAACACACACACACACTCTTATGGGTACGCACAATAATGTTAGAGCGCACGCACTCCATGGAGACTAACTTATTCAACTGTTTGTTTTAACATTTAAACTGCCAGGCACTGAAAGCATTTGAAACAACAATGGTGATGAAGGCTTGATTGTATCTGAAGAATAAGAGCGAACTCAGGGAATTACAAGATAAGGGCAAGAAAGAATAGGAGGCTTATTTTTAACTGTTCCAAAAGCAAATGTCACTCACTAGATCCCATTTGAAATCTTGAAAGTGTACATTTAATTTGAATAGGTTCAAGCAGTGGTGAACTGAAGCAAGAAAAGGTTCCATTGATTAATGCAGTTGTTATATATTAGGCTACCTACAGCATTATAAATACTGGAATGAAATTCAAATTCAAATAATAAATGCATTTTGCTATTTTATACTGACGCAACTCTTAGTCTTAGTTTACATTTGAATACAAGTTTATAAATTTAAGCACTGGTTGCTAAAGCTCTAAAAAGCAACAACAATATTTAACTGTATTTCATGAAATCATACACTGACTTTTATGACAATAACATTGATTACAATTAGGCTACATGATGACTTTATCTAGTTCAACTAATAGTAATAAAGACAGAGCATAAATGCAAAAAAGCACAACAATAAAGCAATGATATAGGTGTAGTAAAAAAAAAAAAATATATATATATATATATATATAAATGCAACATAAAACAACAATAAAAAGACCATAGCAATCTATAGGCTATTTATTTCTGGGAACGCTGTTAAAAAATTATAACCTGATAAATAACCTGCTTTTTATTTCTAAAAACGAAATGCTCAAATTATTATTTTATCATTTAAACGTTTTTTTTTTTACTATTTCACCATAATCTACAATGTTTGCATCTATGAATATAAGTGTGAAATAACACTTAAAAAACGAGAAAAATAATAACTAGAGTTGTTTCAAATCAGTAACTGGTGAACAGTTTTCACAAGAAAATATTTTAATAGGGTTTTTATAATCCATAAGGCTAATATGACGACTCTACAGCGGCAACAGTGCGATCAATTACCTAATAACAATAAGTTGCCAATTATGACGAGAAACGTAGGCTAATGATGTGAGCATTTGTATAGGCTATTTAAAATCAAAGTGTGTTTTGTATATTTAAAAATGCTTATGTCATACCTATAACCAAGTTGATGGTAAAGAGGATGTCGATGAGAGAAAGCACATGAGATGTCTTTGCCATCGCCCGACAGTATCGCTGGACCGTCCCGACATCAAACCAACATTCAGAAATTCCTTAACTCCTCATCACGATAATACGACACAGTTAGTCTCTTTAAAATCCTTAACCTCGCAGAGACGGATGAAGAACAGACAACGTAAGAGACAGTTCTGAGTTTGACAATTGGAGAGGACCTGTTGCGCGCTCACTGACCGACGCGTGACTGAAGCGCGCTGATGGAGAGGACGGCGAGGGAGGAGCGCAACACTCTTACTAATCAAAGACATTACTGTTCATTTAATGTCTGCTGCAGACTCCAGAGGTCGAAGGTCGAAGAATATAGACCTCCGGGACTAAACAGAAGAGTCGCATTATCTGAGATCGATTACGATAGGAACCTAATTCAATCAAGAATTGAAGATGTGCAAAACGCACAATTTCCACTAAACAAACTGCTCTGAATGCAGCGGAGTGAAGCAAGGTGATCAAATAAAATAAGGTTTTAACCCTCTCAAATATAGTCTGAAGAAAATACTTAAAGTGTAAAGCAGGGGCCAGAAATGTTTAAGTGGGTTGGCCGATTTTTTTATTTATTTTTTTTACTAATAGTTACAAGTTAAAAATTTAGCTAAAAGTTAGTATCTCAGCATTTTTCAATAAATATATACAGCTATAGTGAAATAAGTTATTTATAATTGGTTGTTTAATAAATTGCATTAATTTGGTAAATGACCAACTTCTGATTGGGTGGTATAAAAACATCCAGCCTACTATGTTTTTATAATCAACCTTTTTTGTTTTGTTTTGTTTATTAGCCTTGTTGAGCACTTAAAAACAAAACAAAACAAAAAAACTACAAAAAGTTTTATTGAATTCCATTATTTTCTTTATCAGGACATAATAAAAATGTAGTTTTTTTTCTAGGTCTTAAAATTTGGAAAATAAAGCCTGAGATGACATATCGTTTAACAAAAATAAAGTAAAAGTGGAAAAGCCATGAGTGACAAAATTAGACACCCTTACTGTTAACATAAGAATTAAGAGGTGAATAGCAGTCAGGCACTGCTAATCAAACACCTTTGATTAAACCTTTGAGTAAACACCTAGCAGGGGTTTTGGCAGCTTGCTGGTCTGGAGCTCTCAGGTGTGTGTTAACACAATGCCAAAGAGGAAATGTTCTGCCGATTTGTGCTACCCTGTCAGATTTTGCTACCTCAAATAGGTAGTACAATTTGATATCAGAAAATGCTACCTGTTAAATTAAGTTTTATTAATGTCTATACCTCAAACAACCCTAAACCTACCCTTACTGTTAATGCAAATATAGTAATTATGAATGCAATATTGAGGTGCGCATGCGCATGCACTTCAAATGTTGACTACTGTATGCTAATATGTATAAGGTGCAGAGTCATTCATGCAATGCAAACACAAAACACCCTCATGGTAACACACATGACACTTAAATAATGCAATAAACATTCATTAAACAACAGAAAATAAAGACCAAATATACATAACTGATAACAACATCTATTTAAAAAGCATGATTGTTTAAGCTAAACCAAATGTGGAGTGTCACACGGGGAATTCTGGGAATATCAGTTTACAGTTTTTGATGGTTTACGTGTAAAAACTGTACAGTTAACAGCATTTTACTGTAAAATTACATTAAATGTCTGGTTAATTTTAGTTTTTTACACCCCCCCCCCCCACATATATGGGAACTTACTGTTAAACTATTACCAGTTTTTTTTTCATAGCCCTTTTTAATTTCTTACAGTGTTTCTGGACATCTCTTACAACTTACAGATAGAAATGCTACATTATGGCTTGTTTGTAAACCACTAAAAGATTAATTTTGCAGAGGAGGACACTTCAACCATTCCTTTGTCTGTAAACAATCTGGGTGGCCATGTTTCCTGCACCGTACAGTGTTACAGTACTTCAGTCACTAATAGCATCCCCCCCAACCTAAGGAGGTTGGCGGTGTAATGGTAACCTCCCTTGTTTTTCCAGCAAGCTGAGATAGAATGTCCCAGAGAAGCTGCCAGTGGGATATGGGTGGATCCAAAGGATAAAACTAGGAAGGGGATGGTGTATCTTTTGTTGTGTAACAGTAAGTCGTATGACACAGGACATCTCTAAGCAAACAATTCACTAAGGACTTGTATACAAGTGATGGACAATATCAGGCCTTGGGTCAACGCTTGGATGTTTACAGTGTTCCACAATTTCTTAAGAACAGTGACTAAACATGTTATGGCAACTTAATGTTTCCCCATTATGCTACTGCTTTGTGACGTAAGAATCAGTGAAATATTGTGCATATGAATGCAAGGTGAATATTGAAAAATATACAAGAAATGGTTTACCTGTGCAGGTAAGTTTTAAAAGAAAGATGCAGGCAAAGCATTAAGTAAATAGATAATAATAAATAGGTATAGCTTTACATCTTTAGTATTTCATAAATCATAAAACTGACTTAGTAGAAAAAAACTTATGTTTGCCTTATGCTTTGAATTAAATGTACACTTTGCCATGCTCATTTAGTCTCTTTTTGGTTGCTGTTGGTAGGGGGGACATGTGAACTGATGCATTATGGGTCTTAAAAAGCTCATATCGAAAGGGTTAGGGTTTGAGTCTCCAACCACATGTTTCCTGTCCTGGTCATTTCTGCTGGGGGTCATAGCAGCTAAAACACTTCCCTCTGAGCAGGGGATCAGGAAAAAGAGAGCACTATCTTTTGGACTCATGCTAACAGCCAGCATGGAAAAGCCCTTAAAGGGTCCTCTTTGTGTTGGTAATTTATTATGATACCATAAGTTCATGCAATAATACAACATGTTCTATTTAGACAGATACATTTTTAGACAGAATAGATCATTTCTTTGATATTAAAATACGTAATTCGATCACAAGAAAGCTATATATAAGCCATTAGGCCTATTCTAGTAGTTTGAACTTGACACAGAGGTGTGTTTGAAATCACATGTAGGTGCTACATTTGATTGGATATTTGCTAATGCATAGGATGAATGAAATTTAGATGCACTACATCTGTCACGGTTTCACTGTTATGTGGCCTGTGGCTTAGTGGCTCTGCTGTGGCCTAGTAGTAAAGTGTCCATCAAATGCTATACTTCAGAATCTTGCTATAGTAGAAAATGATCTGGGGACCTTTTTACCTACTGTTTTGTGAAAACGGTGACTTAAGATATACTACTCAAGTCACATACTGTTTTTTTCTTAAGGACATAAGCATAATCAAATACAAAACTTGTTTATCTGAGCTTAATTTTGTGTTTGGGGTTGAATATTTGTTAATCCAAAGCCAATGGAAGATAGGTTGAGAGTTTTTGAAATAATAATAATGTCATTTGGACACAGAAAGACACATCTCTTTATAGGTTTCAAATTCTGAACTGACTTTTTTCTTTATTGTTATTTTTAAGCAAGATATAATAATTAAATGCACATCCCAGTGGGCCTGGCCAAGGTGTGCCAGTTCCTGCTCTGTCATCAGCACTAGGTATTGGAAAGAAAACACATGAAGAGCCATGGAAAAAAAACTACAGCCAACACAATCTAACCGCAGTGAAACTTCGAAATATATTGGTTGAATATATTGGTTGAATTGTTTTGTTTAAAATGTTTTGTAGAACTGAGAACCAGTTCAATGTTCAATATTAGTTGTTCAATATCAGTTTCTATTTCTAAATGACCTAAAAGTTAACTTTTTAATATACATTTTAAGATTTAATCATTATTTAAAATAAACTGTCTTAAGTAGTGTATCTTTAATAAACCCCATTTCCACCTCAGAGTGAAAAAAGGTCATTTTGACTTTATACAGTATAAAGTTAATTCATTAAAATAATGGATGGATGAATTTCCATATATATATGTATAAATAAATTTATACAGTGTGAAAAAACAGTGAAAAATAAATCAAAGATATTTTGAGAAATTGGGTTATTGTTTGGGGAATGAAAAGCAGAAGATGCAAGATGGTCATTGAGAAATGGGTGGAGAAGCAGCGTGGATGGATGAGCAGGGGGATAAAAGGAAGGAAAGAGAAGAAGAGGGACAATAAGTGTCTCAGAAGGGAGGCTAATGAGGGTCCAGCAATGGACAGTGAGGAAGAGTCAGGAGGGGGCAGGAAGCAGTGCACACATCCTCATATAGGAAGCCTGGCTTTTCTATGAGGCATCCTGGAGTCAAATACTTTAGAGGCTTTGGTTTACTCTCTTTCACACACAATCTTTTATTGACTGAACGCATATGGTATAGTTAATGGCTCAAGTGGGGAATGAGGTTTCCTTGCATTGGCAGACAAACAGTACAAGCAAACAGACAAACGCATTCGGTCTCGTCTGGTTATTGTGTTACTTCCTGTTATAAATCAGAATCCCATTAATGGTAAAAGATAATGAGTGAAATATTAACTCCAAAAACACTTTGAAATCCACAAGGCCGCAGGCCAAGTACAGTAGGTAATCTGATACAGAGCCATATTGCACAGCTGTGAGTGTGATTTTGATTTCATAAAACAGTTTGATGGCTTAGTTGCATAAATAAGAATAAAAGGGTGTATTTAAAAAAAACTCCTCGAGTGCAGAACTACTTTCTTCCATTACAAAGTTAGGCGACTGGCGACTCTTGTCATAGGCTACAGTATTTTTATACTGTAGCACTTTCCTCTAGTTTAATAGTAGATTTCCTATCATATTAACAGTAGGCTATTAGTCTTTACTTAATTTCCTCATTGCCTAGAAGACAAATTCAGTAAAATGTGGAACAATTAACCCCACTCTCTTCTATATCTGTACATACTACAATAAGTCAATGCAAAACGTCCTCAAACCTGTTCAATGAACGAACTGAACTAATTTCTGTGAGTACTGACAAATGTTATTTTGTCTGCTGCCCTCTTGTGTTCATAGGTAGGTCTGCAAATGGTGGTTTTGTTTTGAAGGTACGTCTTCAATGACGGTTTGATTGGACATTTCAACAAATAGCTTAGAAACATATGGTACCATATGTTTTTACTATCAGTGGCGTTGTAACAGGTGTTTCACCTCGTTTGTATGCTCTACAAGTCAGAGAAAGCTCGTTTTAATTAAACATTCATATTGATGGATACTAATCGCTGTAGTTTTTGAAAAGATTTAGTAGATGGAGAGACATGCGGAAATGTTGTGGGTTTTATCATGACACATTACCTGACCGTAGAGCGGTGGTGTCTGTCAGCAAATCCCTGAATGAGTGGAACCTAAAATATCCGGTATTTGTTTCCTTTGGTATCTTTACACGAGCGGACCACAGTATAATGCTACTGCTGCGATGCTCGACCCTATAGCAATAGTTGATATTATATGGTTTTTGTTAGCGTTGTGTTTTCTAATAGCCCTTTGTCTCATTAGGTTTTCATCGAAACTGCCTCACAGCTTCGAACACGTGTTTCAGGATTTAATCCGATATGGAAAAACTAAAGAACACATCAAGCGCTCAAACTGGCAGTTCGTTTTTGACATATCAAAGAGGTGATTGGGGATTAAATATAGTTTATGTGGCTCTGTATATTTCCCAGATATCATGGTTTGAGCATGTCAAGGCTATAATGCAGGAAACATTTTCTCTGATGTTGTCTTTAGGTGTTTCTATCATTTCTATGCGGTGTCCGTCATGTGGAATGGACTCCTCCTACTATTCTCCTTGCGTTCTGTCGTCATGAAGGAGGCTCTACCTGATTGGTTAATTGACGCGCTTTGGTTTTTGACTGGCAGACCAAGAGCTGTTTGGAACGGTACTTAAAAATGACAAATAATGTTTTTCTACTCTTATTCCATCTTCATTTTTTCTTTTTTTCTTTTTTTAATAATTACATCTAGTGTGTTACTATAGCAGAACCGATAATACAGTGTGTACACATGTGTGATATAGATCCTGTATTGTTTAAATAAATTTTTTATGTTTTTCTGCTTAAGTTTGTTGCAATGTACTTTCCATTTGCCATACAAATAATGTAAATATTATATGCTTACTTGTGTGTGCTTTTCAGAGTTACATCTCTCCGTTCTGCTTTTACAAGTGCTACTATGGGTTCATTCCCTTAGACGGCTATTGGAGTGCCTGTTTGTCAGTGTATTTTCTAATGGTGTCATCCATGTAGTCCAGTATGCATTTGGTTTGTGTTACTACATTCTACTAGGACTAACTGTCCTGTGTATAAATTCCTCTTTGCCACATTCAGGTTAGTACAGTTTCCTAGTTCCGATCCCTTTATTATTATTATTATTATTATTATTATTTGTTTTATTTTATTTTTATTTTTTTTTACTAGAATGCACCTCCAAATTGAAAACTCAAAATCTAATTAATTTGAACTTAGCCAAAAATATTTCACTATTTATCAGCACAAATGTAGCTGGACATTCCTGAATTTTCCTATCTGTTTTTTTTTTCTCTGCAATAGCAGGGTCTCTAGTTAATCAGCTCACATGGCATCATGTAATCGGGATTTTGCTTTTCATCTGGGCATCACTCCTACAGAATCGGTCCCTCTCACTGCTGGCCAAAATGAGAACTGACAGCTCAGGTAGGAAGCCACTTTGTTTTCCTTAGAAAAAAAAGTTTAAACTAATTTTAAATTAAGAAAAAAAAGGTATATTATTACTTTAAAATAATGTGTGTGTGTGTGTGTATATATATACATATATATATATATTTTTTAATTTTATATTAAATTTGTTCTCTCTATCCAATTTAGGTAAAGTAGAGACTCTGGCCCACAAGATGCCATGCGGGGGCTGGTTTGAGCTGGTCTCTTGTCCGCATTACCTGGCTGAGCTTCTGATTTATGTTGCTATGAATGTTTGTTGTGGCTGCAGTTCTCTTACTTGGTGGCTGGTGGTACTGTATGTACTCTGTAACCAGGCCCTGGCTGCACAGCTCTGTCACGAATACTACAGGAGCAAGTTTAAGACTTATCCACCTCAACGCAAAGCTTTTATTCCTTTTGTCCTGTGATTTTTATGTGATAAGCTCTTTTATATGGAAATAAGAATCAAATTAATAAAGTTTTAACTAAACAAAAATATAGATAATCGTAATGTCTTTCTTTTAAATGGTAACAGCTGGCATGTTTACTGTGGAGGGAAATACAGACAGTAGCCGTTTCTCAATGTCAAGGAAGGATCCTCGGAAGCCAGAATTTCGAGGATGCTACGTCATCCACATCCGTCGAAG
>JAUCMS010000079.1:15148890-15165348 GCA_032357445.1 Enteromius radiatus | reverse complement strand
GTTCACACTGTGTGATTGTCACTCGCGTGCACGAGCACCGATTTGCCTGTGATTTCGGGCATTTGTCGGCGATTTCTGAAAACCTGTCGGCGAGTCAAAATCGGGCAGTCTGAACTCGGTATAACTTTTGTGAAAACCTCAAATTCGCCAAAAAAAAAAATCCATCTTTTTTTGCGTGTAACTCAAAACAGCCCGTCTGCATACACTTTTGATCTGCCTGTTTACACGACAGTCGCATTGACACACATCTGACTTATATCCGATTTATTTCCACATATGAACGAGGCCTGAAACCCATCTCAAAATATCAGAGTCCGTGCGTGTTTTTTTTTCTTATTTACACTATCATGGAATAGATCCAATCTGTGGGTCACATTTAACTGACAGTGTAAACGAGGCCTCTAAGTCCCCTCATCACCGTGTCTATCCTTTCTTTTTGGTTTCACGAGTTTGATGAGCACTTCCTCATAAATATATAAGCAGATTTGGCGTGCTGTCCTGCGAGCGAGCCGGGAGAACGGCAGGCTCCGAACCCTAGTGCTTAGAACCCTAACGAGGGCAAGGGTTCGGTGACCGGCTCAATATTCGACTGAAAAAATATTACTTTAATTTGACATTAAAAAAAAATTGTACTTGACGACAATGAAACCGACAACTAATAATAATAACGTTCCGCTCTCATCCAGGTAAAGCTGTTCATTGCAATAATGAAGTAATAACGCGAGAACATAATAAATGTCGACTGCTTAAACCCTTTCTGAAAAAACCCCCCAAAACAAAACAAAACAAAAACATAAGTGGTTCTGATGTTGCTGTTATACAACAGTTCATTAATACGTTAATATTGAGTAACTTACATTTTAATAAGACTCTAGTTTGTCGGTTGTCCGACGAGATTCTTAACGAAACAAAAATAGTTCCAAAGGAAGGCACGTTTGAATCGTCTCCTAGCAACAAATGGTGATTTGAATATTTTTACTTGAACAAATTGGTTGAGTGAATTATTAATTGACTCTGGAAAAATCCCTTCTACCAAACCACAAATCTAATTTATTAAAAATTTATTTTTAGCGAAAAACAATTACAACGAAAAAAATATATAAAACAGTCACGACAATGTGTATGTATATATATTTATATATATATATATATATATATTTTAAATAATTTTATTTTCAAAATTGAATAAGGGGAGTAAACGGCACTGTTTGTTTAAAAATGTTCCATTATTTCTTTGTTAAATGTAAGAATGGCCTGGCTCACAAAATGAACCCAATACAGCACACGTTTTTCTGATATTACAGCTTTAATTTTATTTAATTTTGAGTTTAGGAAAACAGAGCTATGCTCTGGTAGCTTCTGATGGAACATTAAAATTTGACAAAACCTAACAAATGGTGAGAATTTTAAACCTAAAATTAAATAATTATCTATTTTTCCTCATGTACTGATCAGATAAATTTCATGAGCCAAACACAAGTGCTCTGCAAAGAACATCACACATACAAAGATTAATGATAGCAAGAGAACACTGATAGACATTCAGAACTTCTAGTGCGTACATCAGAACTACAGAACATTTAACATGGTTCACCACCCCATTTTCCACTGGGCGCTTTTAATATTCCAAAAAAACAAATTCAACAGAATTTCACCGTGTTCTCCCATGTTTTCTGAGAGCTCTTTGGGTTAAAACACCAGTTGACATGGAGTTGCATCGAGCACCACAGACAATTCAGAGGTACATATAGAGGGCAACCATTTTGTATCATCCTGTTTCTTGTGTGTTAATGCAGAAGAATGTGTTATTGAAGAGGTCACTATCACAAGATCGAGTGAGGAAGATAAAGGAGGGGCAAGATTGATGAGTGTTTATTATTATTATTATTCTGAACCAACCTGAGGAAGCGGTAGTATTTCTGTTACCACGGGGCTGACATAATACAAATCAGTGCAGAAAACAGAAAAACAACCCCTTGTACTCTAAAACATTGTCACGCACCAACAACTCACATCTGATGCCGGTGCCAGAGGATGCACTATGCATCAGAAGGTCATTTTCGACCCAGCCTGAATTTGTATAGGTGTTCTATACTTAAGCTAAATTTCATAAAAAAAAAAAAAAAATTACCTTCAAGTACCCCTCAACAACATAAGCAGGAGTCTGTAAGCAAACATCAAAGACCTCTCTTATTCAGGCAAAACCCTTAAAATAACCACTTCCTAATCCAACTGCATTGTAGGGAGAAAGTTCAACTGGTCCTCCAGTGTGTCACAGTTTGTTTAATTCCTTCATTTGAGGTTACAATATGGAGTAAGCTTAATTTTCCTTTCCCTTTCCTAGCAAAAGGTGCATAACAGCTGTTTTAACTATAGTCTATCTGCATAAATTCTCTGTTCTGACCTTGCCGTAGAAAAATAAGAACATCTAAATTTCAATATATTCCTCTTTAAAATATTCTTTATATGTTACTATAAAGCTATGTGACAGTTTTACATTCCATCAATAATCTCGCCTTGCTTATTCCAGCCGTGCCGTCATAAAATTTCTGTGGTATTGAAATATACAGGCATCCATTACTTTTACATGACCACAAAAACCAACACAATAATGACCATCATATGCCGTAAGACTGCCTGAAGGGTAGAAGAACAATAGGATGAGTTAGATTATGTTATCATACTGCATTTTCATAGATCACATGAGTTATTCTGCTATTGAGTGGGTACTGCAACGTGAACTGTGATTGGACCAGCACTCCGGGTGGTTGGCTTTAAACATTCAGACTGGCACTTTCATTGTGAGGTCTGGGATTGAAAATATTGTAATGAACTACACCTTTCTACTTGGACTAACCTGAAGAGGCAATATTGCTAATTTGTGCGCTAACCTCTGGTGAGTAGAATAATAATTAAAATAACACGGTCTTGTCAAACGAGACCAATACAAACAATACAAAAACGGTCATCCATAAGTGCTACCTGTTGATAAAAGTGACTCTCAGCCTTTAATAATAATAATAAAAAAAAATAGTGTTTAAGATTTCTTCAAAAGGACAAAAGGGTTCCATCCATCACATATAGATTTATATTAGAGGAAAACATACTTTTTTTTTTACTTTTGAACATTCATGATGGTTAACTACTAACAACGTCTCATCGGGCAACTTTGGGGAAGCTTTATATTCTGGCAATTACTGTCTTGCCCAGCGTAAATATAAATCTCAAGATCCTGAAGACACAGTTTCAATATCAAATTAATCGACTGCAGTAATTGTAGCACTACAGAGGCATAAATAAACAGGATCAGATTGTCGAAGTTAGGTTTGTTTTTTGCACTTTGGACAAAGAGCTAAAAGTTGCTAGTGGCTGTGTCAGCGTTACAGAGGTACTAGTGAACCGATACATTCCTGCTTTTCCAGAGCTGAGTGGAAGAAGGTTGCAAAGACAAGTTGCTATCATTGAAATGTCATCGTTTGTCAACGAGTGAAAGTATTCCTGCATTAAAGCTGTGCAAATGTGTGATAATTGACTATCTCTAGAAGATAAACAGGTTTGGTTACTCAAACCTATTTAATGAATCATACCTAAAACTCTGTATAACAGTGTAAACAACCATGTAAACCATTGTAAAACTAGAGGAAGCTATGGCTTAGCCTTAAGCTAATTTACCGGTATCCCTTAGGATCGTACACACTATGCAATTATATTTTTCCTCATCATAACCCTGCTGTTTTAAGCATCCGTTCCAGTTTGGCAGAGTACGTAGCTATCAAGGGTACATAATAGCGAATGTCGCAAGGCCGCTGCCAGCCGCAATGATTCCACGCTAAACAGTCGAAGCGCCATTTTCTACTTTTTTTATTTGCTAATCGCATGATATACTAAATCTGAAGCCTTCTCTTTAAACTATTTACATATGTAAAACATTTCTCTGAAATATATCTATATTTTTGCAATTACTAAGGTGTATAATACAATGCAATACATCTAAAGATTGCCTGTTCCTTTAACAGTTTTACTAAAACATGAAGGCCGTTTTAAACAAACTGTGACACGATCTGTGGATCCAGCATTGGCAGACACACACACGAACACATGTGCGCAAGCACATACACACACTCAAGCCCATCCCACTGGAAAAAGGAAGTCTGATGAGATCAGCCATTATGTGTATTAAGTTTAGCTTTTTTCCTCTGAATATTAGAAAAAAAGTATATTCAAAGCTACAAATAACAGACTACGCTTTTCGTCTCATGCATCATATAAAATATTAGTTTCTCTTTCCTTTTGTCCATATATTTACACATTATTTTACAGGTGAACTGTACAATAAAAGTTGAATCCACGTGACATTCTTAAAAATATTTTCTGACCCATAATTACTTGCGACAAGTAAAATGAGGAGGAAAGAGGAAGAGAAAGAGAGGCCAAGAGAAAGACGCCATTTGTCCTGCGCGACTTCAAGTCTTGAAGCCTTCGCTGCGGCTTGTTCTGCATAAATAAAACCTGTGAAAGAGGGATGACGGCACACACTGGGCATACGAGACAAAGGGGATGCGGTTATTGTGGTGGAAAACCAGACGCCACTGTTTCCTCGCCAGCCAGCAGAAAGTTCGACGTTCGTGGTCGGACCTCTCCCAGAATTCAGTGCAAGCAGCCATTGATCAACTACCTATAGGTCGGAGAGGGCACGGGGTGAAAACGCCACACCCGTTTAGGTCTGGCCCTTTACCTATAAGCAGTGGAAGGGTATCTGAGAGGGTACAGTACAAAATACTGCTTTTTCTTTAGCTCCAAACGTCCCCTCAGAATCCCCTCAGCCTGCAGGACTGCTCAGTGGAGACAGGGTTGTGTCCCTGACGTGCGGTCAGCTACTGAGGTGGTGCTTTGGACCGGTCCGTCATGCTGTCTGAGCGGTGAGCTGCCAGTTGCTGCTGCAGCTGCTGCTGCTGTTGTTGATGTTGATGTTGCAGCTGTTGTTGTTGTTGTTGATGCTGCTGCTGCAGCTGTTGTTGCTGCTGTTGTTGTTGCTGCTGAAGTTGTTGCTGCTGCTGTTGCAGTTGTTGTTGCTGCTGTTGTTGTGAGGTGGCTGCAAAGGTGCCTTGCTGCTGCAGGGGAAATGCTGCTTGAAGGATCAGCTGGGCAGATTGGTTGCCATGTAATAGCCGAGGGGCCTGTGGGAGGAAGAACCAAATGTTATTATATGTGACCCTGGACCATCTTCATTTGTAGCAATAGTCAAAATTGATTTGGTCTAAAATCAAAATCTCGATTAATTGAACGTTTTAACTCGATTACGATTAATGAACGATTATTTTATTTATTTATTTTGCCCTCATAGTTCACGGACAAATTTTGTACAGTAAATATGCTCACATATTTCACAGATTTTTGAATGAAGGGTACATTACATGATTTTAAAACAGTTCCATGAGGTTAACTTAGTGATCTTGTCATGCCACTATATGGACATGAATTTACTCTAAGTTCTTACTAAGAAACACGAATGCGAATGAAGTGAGTAAACTCAAAATGTTCAAAAGTCGCGTCTGGTGTGAACGTAGGGTAACGTAAAGGAGCAGGTTTTTCTAAAGGGAAAATAATTGACCTGGAAAAATGTCATCGATTATAGGGTCTGAATGTCGATTTCGATTACTTTTCGATTAATTGCCTAGCCCTAGTAAAGATCGTGTTCCATGAAGATATTTTGTAAATGTCCTACCATGAATATATTAAAGCTTAATATTTGATTAGTAATATGCATTGCTAACAACTTAATTTGAACAACTTTAAAGGCGATTTATATTGACTTTTTTGCACGCTCAGATTTCAGATATTCAAATGGCTGTATCTAAAACAAACTATACATCAATGGAAAGCTTATTTATTCAGATTATCTTTATCTGTTTTCGACTTATGACTGGTTTTGTGGTCCAAGGTCACATATATGGTAGGAATGCAGTGATACTAGGTTGATCTCAATAAAATAATAATTAGTTTCATGTTATGGCCAATAATCAACATTCTACAATTATCTGCTAAAGTTAAAGTGCCCCTATTATGTATTTTTGAAAATTACCTTTCATGCATGTGTTACACCTCTAAGTGAATAAAAAAAGAGAAAGAAAGAGTCGGCTCTGAATCATTGTAACGAGTCATTTTTAATGGTGCTGACGGTCTTGTTGGTCTTTTCACATCATTCTTTGCCACTAGGTGCTGCTTTTGAAGCCTTAAAAGCTCATAAACACTGCTTTAAATGAAATAGACCAATGACCGAAGAGGTTTGGACAAATTAATTGTTTGGGAGTCTTTGAACAAACAAGGTAAAAATAAGTGTATATTATAAGAAAATTAAAATGTTTTTTTGACCTTGCATGCATGTCAATCTGTTGTTTTGGGACTCCCAAAAACAAAACTAACCTATCCATGGTTTTCCGCATCAGGATATTCAAAAAATATTTACAACAAATAGAAAAGACTGCAACAACAACAAAGGGTATGAGATAACTGAATGGAATTTCTGAATGGTAGTGTGAATTTAATATATTTTCCAAAATGTTTAATTAATTAACATATCATGTGATTTTAATACTTTTAATATAATTTTAAAATAACTGAAAATATCAGCTACACAGATATATAAATATAATGCTGGATTGCAGATCTTCTAATAGTATTGTGTTTGTGTGTGTGTAAGAGAGAGAGGTTTAGGTCATTATTTACACACAAAAAATTAAATAAATAAAGATTAGCCACCCTATCCATCCATTATCTATTCAAGTCCGTAGGAAACAGAAATTGTGAGAATGTTGTGGTACCTGTAGGAATTGTGTTTGCTGCTGGGCAAGCTGAGCCTGGGCCTGTCCTTGTTGTTGGGCTGTTCCTGTAGCTGTCTGTGACTGCGTTTGAGCCTGCTGCTCCGGTGTCTGTGCAGATGGCTGCTGGGTAATGCTGATTGTTTGAGCCTGGCCCTGCTGCGGGGCAAACGCAGTCACTACCTGCCCCATGAACATGGTGGTAGGCACCATAACTGCGCCACATGCCATTGGGCCGGTTACTAGCTTAGTAAGGAGCTGTGGGGCAGCAGGGAACCTGTCGGAGGCAGAACAGCAGGTTCTAAGTTAGTTCTGTTACGAGTTTCTTTTGAGACAAGTTGAACAGTGACATGGTCAAGAGTTCCCAGGCACTTTCGAAAAATCTTTTGTTGTATCAGTAGGTTTCTACATCTATAGGAGCTATAGGAGGAGACACAAGATTAATGATACTTTTCTAAAGTATTCTAAAGTGCTTATTAAACTGTGTACATGCTCATCATGTTTCAAAGTCAATGCATGTTTGTAAAAGCTACACATGTACCGTATCTGCCGGTCTTGTGCGAAGGTGGCGACCGCGGCTCCACTAGGGCTGCTGTTCTGGGCCAAGCTTGTGGCGATCTGCACAACGTTGGCCTGTGCCGGCTGAGAGATCATCATGGTATTATACAAAGATGCAGGCAGTGCTCCCTGAGGAGACTGCAACGTGTGAGACGACCTCTGAGACTGCTAAAAACAGACAGAGATAGAAATAAATATACACTATATTATTTTATTCATGTTCATATTAATGCTATATATATATATATATATATATATATACACATACATACACACTCACACACATACATACATATACAGATAAATTTGAATTCCTAGTAGGCTTTGCTACCTCTGTAGCTGTGTTTTCATAGCTGACTGTGTCACCTGAGTTAGAGTGGAGCTCTGATCTCTGAGAAGGTTCTGTTGTTGTTGTTGTTGTTGTGGTGCCTGCTGCTGAGGATGCTGTGTGACAGTGTGTTGTGTGGCTGTGTGTGTGGACTGCAGGCTCCCTGCCGGCACCACCGCCCCCTGCATGGACAGAGCACCCCCAGGCTGCACGGATGATCCCTGCGTCAGCTGCACTGAGCCCAGGTTGAGCCCACCACCTCCGGGCTGTAAGAACATCTACACAGCCAAACAAAAGCGTGTCAATTTGAGGCAGGGAGTGTATATTTAATCAAAAACTAGGGGGTGCTCTCACCTGTAAGCCCTGGCCTTGCACCCTCTGCAGCTCCTCCTGGATTTGTCGCAGTTCCTCTTGTTGTCTCTGGATGTTGGCTTCAATCATGCGTGTGCGCTGTTCCAGCTGCTCCTTAAGATGTTGCATCGCATCCATTTGTGTGGAAAACTGCAGCACCGGCTAAAAAACAATGAACAACACCAGATAAAATACTTTCAGTAGGCCTCAAGGATTACCAGAATACAGGTCTTAAGACTTTTTTCTATTTTCTTTGATTATTTAAATAATTTTTAAAGAACATTTTTAATGTGTGCAGAGCCTTTTAGAGAAATTATGTTTATTAAAGGGCTAGTTCAGATGGTTAGATGGTCTTATGGGTTTGGAATGACATGAGGGTGAGTTTCTATTTCAATTAAAATGTTATTGTTCTAATGTTCAAACAAATAGCAATAAATGTATATCGGAACAAAACAAAAATTGTATCCCAAAGTTATTTGTATAACCTCGTGTATCACTTATTCAAGATTTTTTTATATAGATTCCAAGGATTCATTTATTTTGTTTTGAAAATACAGAAAGAAATACAGACTAAGTAATATTTTTAAATATTATTACAAATTAAAATAACTGTTGTCCATTTCAATATGATTTAAAATTTATTTTATGCCTGCTAAAGTAGCCACATAAATCATTTTAACATGCTGACTTTATTATTAACATTTATTATTAGTCTCAATGTTGGGATGCTTAAAATGTTTTGGGGTTTTTTTTGGTAAAATTCTTTGATGAATAGAAAGTTTCTAAGAAAAAAAAACAACTTCATTTATGCTTTTGGTCACTAACTAACCTTGTACATCTGTGATTATTTATAATTATTTATTGTAAATAAATTTTAGGTGAATAGACAATAATTCAAAAGTCAAAAGTTCCTCTCTCTGCATCAGTGGCCCAACAAAGAATGGCGTAGATCTCATTGATTATATGTGTCAATGGTTAATTAGGTATATACATAAATCGACTAATGCTTGCTCTAGTGGCACCAAATTAGCAAGGCACTAATTAGCAAGAGTGGTAGAAGTGAATGCAGTAATAGTGATGCTGAATTACCTGCACACTGGGCTGAAGCGGTTGAGGCTGCTGAGGCTGAGACACAAGAGATGTTGCCATCGTCTGTCCTGTGTTCTGAGAACTCATCGACTGAAGACGACACACAGAGTCGCATGTTAAAATTCTCTTCTTGTCCTAAATTGTTGTTTGTTTCCACGCTAAAATGGGTTTTGTGTGTGGCAGGTACCAACCTGACTGCTAATGGAGGACCTGCGCTGTGATGTCATCTCAATGGCTGACACTGATTGGCGGGGGGGTGTGCTGTGGTCTGTCTGTAGCTTTGTCTGCGTGGCTACAGAGACACAAACATACAGTATATGGGTCAGTCAAAGCACTGTGTAAACATCTCAGTATGCCATGGCTGTTTTTGAGAACCACCTTCCGTCTTTGGTATGTAATACATACACGTTGGGTCCGAGACAGCGGTGTGTGAGGAGGATTTGCGGGAGCTCCTTGATGAGGCGGAGGGTGTGCGGCTGTGATCGAATCGCTCCAGCGCCTCCTTCAGGCTGGAGGTGTTCAACTGGGACTCAGAGCCGGAGTCCTGAGACTGAGCAGAGTGAAACAGAGAGGGATTGCTGGGTTGTTCTGGGTTCAGTGCAAGGTAAGATTTAACATTACTGTTTATCACCATAGAAATTAATTGGGTCAGGGGCATTCTTTAAAAAAAAAAAAAATTATATTAATTATAAATAGATATATTTAATTTATGAAACATACTATATTGACTAAATGCTGGGGGGGGGGAGAAAATACATATATAATAAACAAATATATAGATTTTTTGATAATATTATGATTCTAATTTTTGAATTATAAATTTTTTATAATACATTGGTGTATTAAGTGATGAAACTTCACACAGTGTGACCCATTAAATATAAATAAAACATGAATAATAGTAATAATATTATTGCACTTTATTTAGTTGTTTTTTAAATAAAATAATAAACAAAATAATAAAGTGTTTATTAAATTATTACATTATTTTACTGCATTATATATATATGTATTAAATATGAAGGCATTAAATAATTCATATGAACATAAATGAAAATAAATAAATAAATAATTTAATATCAAGATTAAATAAAATAAATATACATTAGCTTAAATCAATTTATATTTGTAGGATGAATGGGAATTCAGAATTGAATAAATAATGTAATCTTTAAATAAATGTATTAAATCTATATGAATAATTATATAAATAATTTTTAATACAATTAGCAATGAAATTTTAAATGAAATGTATAAAGACCTTTTTGTGTAAATAAAAGTAAACTTTACATACTTGCTTGTTATAACAAAGGCTTAATGGGGATTCAGAACTGAATTCAGTAAAGTCTCACCTTGTCTGCTGAGATCTCAGGAGGTGATTCCTCAATGCCCAGTTCCCTGCGCTGTTCAGCCCTCACTTCAGCATAGCTGAGACAAAAAGAAAACATCACTTATAAAAAAACTAAGAAATAACTAAGAAATTCTCTATAAACAGAAGCACTTCTGTGATTCAGTGTAAAACCACTGGCAGAAGATGGAAGTGTGTTTTTCTTGTTAGTAGTTTAGATGTGACATGTTCTGAGACTCTCACCTGACCACAGTGTGTGTGCAGACAATGAACTCCGGCCGTGAGTTCCACTGGTGGTACGTGATATAGTAGTGAGTCTGAAGCCAGATCCACTGCTGACCTTTAGTCAGGAAACGGTAATAACACGACTTCCCCTTACCGTACTGCATCACTGCAGAGAGAGAGAGAGAGAGAGAGAGAGAGAGAGATCAAAACTCAAGACACAGCCATTCATTCAGAAATTTTAAACCGTTGGCCCTTTCTTTTAAAAGTGGGAAGACACGAATACACACAAACAGTAGATGAACTCACAGTGTTCATGGCACTTGGCCAGAGTCTCCAGGTCATCCACATGATAGTAGTCGTACCCTGAAGTACCCAGAACCTCGAAGGGTAGGTAGCCTATGATGGGGGGTGCCCTGCAGAACAACAATGCAACTTCACATCATCTGCATACATGTATTCAAGCAATACTCAAGAAATATGGTGACAAATATGTCCACTAATTTGAGTGAAGAAAAATAAATGAAATGGTCAGGACACTAAAGGCATATTTCTATAATCTAACATTTTGCTAATTTCAACATCACAGAAAAATCCTACAAAATTATTTGAATTTGTCAAGTGTCTGGAAAAAAAAAAAACATTGTGTCCTTAATCTGATATAATACTTCTATGGCAAATATTAGATTTTTTTTTCCAGATTAGTGCAAACTAACTGAATACATTGAATTAATACATTGAATTTTTGGGTAGTGATTTGCCCAGTGATGTCTTGCCATTGGTGTTGTAAAATGTCAAATGTTACAAATACGTTAAAATTAGTGTTAATAATAAAAAAAAAATAATAATAATAATAATACATTTTTTTTTAAAAAGTACCTCAAGGTCAAAGTTCAGACCTCAAAGAAGCTGTTAAAATGTGCACAAGGTGATTTTCCCACCGTTTAAGTTAATAAAGTTATTAATTAACCTTTAATTAATTAGCCTTTTTGTGATTCGTATAAATTATTTTATATACATAAACATTACATTTTCAAGTTTTATAAAGTTTATTGATTGTTTGCATTTGTTTGGGTGATTATATTAACAGCACATTTAGAAAACATCACCAAAGTTTTTTTTAAATAGTTTTAATGACTAGAAAAATGCTTTTATAGAAGAAAACTGAACTGAAGTCAAAATGCCTGCAACTTCACATTTTTAAATTCAGACCATCTATTATTTTAAGCAATTTAAATATTTCAAATGACTTTGCCTTTTTTGTATATTGGGTTTTTTTTTGCAAAGACTGAAGCCTTGGAACAGATTTTCAGGCATTCCTCGAGTCATATGAAAATGTTTCGGGATAAAAACAGCATAAAAAGATCTGAAACGCCACTAGCTTCTGCTAAACAACAGATAATGTGGAAAATCTTATTCAATTGCTTTAATATCTAGCATCTGTGCTGATTAAAGGACTAAATATAGAGTAGCAGCAGCGCCAGCAGCCATTCCTCCAAACGACTCTTCTAAATTCAACAAAAACCTTTCCAAGCATAAAGGCATTAGGATTTCATAGAGAAAATGATGTTCATGCTATTCCAGATGCATAAGCCTTTGAGCCTGTGGGCTGAACGTGAGCTATTGATTACTATGAGACATGTGCAAGCATAAACAACAAACTTCTTCAAAAACTGAGAACAGTCTCAAGGGCAGCGTATTGTGAGAGTCACAGGCTCACACAACCTGAAGTGTAGGACTTCTCGAAAACAAGATACTATAAAGAAGAGTAGTTCGCCCAAAAATGAAAATTCTGTCATGATTTACTCATCATCGAGTAGTTCCAAACCTGTATGAATTTCTTTGTTCTGCCGAACACAAAGGAAGATATTTTGAAGAAAGTTTGTAACCAGGCTGCTTTGGTCACCATTGACTTCTATAGTATTTTTTCCTCCAATGGAAGTCAATAGTGACCCAGAACCCAGCCTGGTTACAAACATTCTTCAAAATATAACCTGATATTTCCATATCTATAAATCACTTATTCCAAGTAATTAACCCTCATATATGAATCGAAATAATCATTTTTAGCCGTTTTGTCTTCTTTACATCATTTTCAGGCCCTAGTCGAGCTTCAGGTGAAGTCCTGTAGTTAAGTGTAGAGTATAACTGCTAATCTGTCACCAACTCACCTGTCAGTCAACTATTGTGCTAAATAAATGAGGGGTTTAAACCTTGATTATTACAAACGACTTTAAACATTCTTCAAAGACACGCACCTTCAAGGTACTACTAAGATCAGTCACATCTTTCACATACTTTCAGTTAAATGTATTACTGTATGGGCTGACAGGCATTTATGGTCAACTAACATATATTTTAATGCTATTTCTGTTGAAACTTGTATTAAACAATATTAATCATCTTTATTAATTACATCAGTACTTATACAACAGTAATGAAAATGCTAAATAAAAATTTGTTTAAAAAATATTAAATATACTCCATTGTAATGTAATATCAAGTAACATTTTAGTTAAAATTATAAATAATTTCTTCAGATCATGATATTTGTAATAGAAAAGTATACACTGGTCTTTAATTTAATATTTTGTTCTGCAACTACATGTTTTAAAATCATTTAAAGAACACACTTCGAGTCCTTATTATTTTCTACTTCTGCTGCTTGTTTTGTTCGTCTGTTCCTTCTTTTTTCTTTCTTTTCTGCTTTCCTTCTCTCTTTAGTACCACACTAAAATAGTGATGTATCAGTAGATATACAGCAGTGAAATCAGAGATGCTCTGCTTGAAATCCAATCGCAAGAGGTCACAGGTGACACATTCTATCCAGAGTAAAATCTCATCTGACCTCTAGTGATCAGATCGCCTGAGACAGATAACATCCAGGCCTAAATGAAACTAACTAACTAGCAGAGGCACTATTTCGTTGTCCTGCAGAGGGAAGGTGATGTGTGTGCTTGACGAGGAGTCGTGAGAACAGATGAAGTTTGTACCTGTGGTCCAAGAAGAGGAATTTCCACTCTAAACTGTGTCTGGAGGTGAATTCCTCATTGGGCTCCTCCACAGTACACATTTCCTGTGGAACAGAGGTTATAAACAAGAGCGTTCTTACTTTTAAGCACATCTAGCAGACAAAAAAACGAGAACAGAAACCGAGTGACCTACTTCTCACACTCAGTGTTTTGCATGCTGGTCATTTATCAGTGTCTTCAAAAACAAAGCCAATTCTTGCACAAACATGTACAGTGTCTATCAACACGCCCACACACATACATGCACCCTGCGTCATGATGAATATGTACACAACAGATCTCAGAGAGGCCGTCACTGTGTGTCAGGCAAATATTAGGAGTCACAGGACCAATGAGAAGGTGCCAAGTCGGTTTTGGCTCAACCTACCTTGATAAACTGAGGCTTGGCTAACCTCACAGTTGCTATGAAACACACTCGGTCTTCGAACATGGGCCTCAGCGATCGCTGGATCACTCCCTCAAAGCCGTTACGTGTTGAATTAGGCACTACAAAGAAAAAGACAAGCAAATCTTCATGAATGGAAGTGTTTAGAGCGACATATGCAGTAACAGTATTTTATTTAGCCTAACACTAGGGGGCAGCATCTGCGAGGAAACGTCAAATACTGAAAATTAATTCAGGTATAAGAAATTTCTTGGTGTTTATTTTAAGACATGGCTTGTCTTTTGAGGAAAATGTTTTTTTTTTTTTTTATTTTGATAATTTGTTTGTGTCATATTCATTTGAGTACATTTGCACTCCTTTTACACTTAAAAGACATACCTGTCACAAGTTAAAATGCCATTAAAAAAAATTGGGTCAACTTTTTATTTTATATATATATATGTTTTTTTTGTTTGTTTGTTTTTTACTTTGTAATACTTAAAAGTGACAGTAAACACATTTATAATATATATATGTTAACAAATAAAATGGGGAAAAACCTTTATTAACTGTTAATAATAATAATAATAAGTGTATTAAGCATCTTGAGCATCAAATACATTAATTAGAAGCATCACAAATAATCTACATTATAACAATACTATTAATTAATAATTTATTTTAAAATGGAATTAAAATAGTTTTGGACAAAAAGTTTTCAAGCATACAAAGGATTTATTAACCTGAACTCCTGAAATAGATAATTCATAAGAATACTCATTATATTCTGTTTGAATTAAAATGGTTGAATTATCATGGTGACTTTTTTTTTTATCTCATCTCATCTAATCTTTATTGTTGTTGATATATAAATATCAAATTACGTAGATAAATAAAACCCTTGTTCACTGACAGGATTAAAACATTTAGCAGATAAATTATTCTATATTATATAAAGGTCCCTGTATAATTAAGTCTATTTGTAGGTCGTTTCCTCTGTAAAGTGTAAACACAGCGACTCTGTGGAGAAAAACATGGCTCTGTTTGTTTGAACATTCCAACCAACATTGGCTCCGCCAACAGTGTGAGATTGGGGTGGGACGATCTATTTGTGCGAACAAAGGCCGTTTGAAAAGCTTCATTCATTATTTTTACAATTATATTTACTGACGCCCGTCAAATTACACACATCACCTTAAGCCACAAACGGTCAACTTTCCATCTCAAAATCTGGGTCAGAAGCCTGTTTCTTTGGCAAACTGGCTTTTCGCAACACTTCCTATTCAAATAATGGTCCTTGCTCCATCTACTCTCAAAAGAAGCACTAGCAATCAAGCACTTGGCTGGGTAATTCAATAAATGGATCCGTATGAAAGCCTCGGTTGATGCTGCAGGCACTCGTTCTGAAACTTACCAGTGTTGAGGGACTTGAAGTTTCCGATGAACTTGACATACTCATAAACGGGTGGCTCTTTCGGGTCGATCGTGCCCCGGAGCATGTGGCAACAGAACTCTAACTGGTTCTTTGCTGCAGGGGAGAAAACAAAAGCAAACAAAAACAAGAAAACAGCATTAATGAGCTTTTGCCTTGTGATCTGTGCTCAAAGAAATGAGACAATAACAGAGAGAGAGAGAGCAGAAGAATTTTAGTCATGATAAGATGATAATAGTATAAAGACAGCATGTTTGAGAGGGATTCTTACTTTTTAGGTAGTCTGGGGTGAGGGTCTCCCCCTCCAGCATGTGTGTGGACAGGGCTTTATACACCTCTGAGTGCTCACCCAGTGGAAGGAAGTTCAACAGATTCTGATCCACAAGATCAGACTGAAAACATAACAACAGACACTGCCATTATCTCTCGTGCTTACACAGGAAAGCTGATCAGATGTACGGCTGGAGGCTGCAGAGTTGTTGAAACAAATGCATGGATGCAATATTAAACGCTCATATTCTGTCAGTTGTCACTGACGCTCAATCCACTCAAATTGAAAATGATGAATGTTCAGTTGCTTTGTAGCAGCAAAGTACTCTCGGTGTGGTTAAGAGATCAGGACCAGTTGGCCGCACGAATAGTAGTTTAGCAATGTCATTAAATTAATTGAGATTTAATATTGGCTTAATATTTAATCGGATTTAATATTGATTATTTGTCAATGATGAATTTAGAGACCCAACTTCTCACATAAAGTGATTCTGAGGATGTTTCTATTAGTGCTGTCAAACGATTAATCGCGATTAATCGCATCCAAAATAAACGTTTTTCTTTACATAATAAAGATATATACTGTGTATATTTATTAAGTATATATAAATACAAACACATGCATGTATATACTTAATGAAAATAT
>JAUCMS010000079.1:15095518-15121416 GCA_032357445.1 Enteromius radiatus | reverse complement strand
CTGCACAGGAAAACAAAGCCAATACCTAGATATTTTAGGCAATATAAAAATACTGGCCAGGACGCGTCCTTGGAAAATGGCACATATGGTCACCCTATATAATACAATATAATATAATTAAAAATAATAATATAATAATAAATAAAAATATATACGCAGTCTTGGTGAGCATAATAATCCGGTCAAAAAATACTGAAGTTACAAATAAATTATTATTTAATTAAACTAAATGAAAGTTTTGTGTGTACTGAGTATATATATATATATATATATATTCAGTATTTAGAAAAATGCATGCATTTACATGTATATGTATATACTTATATTCATATAATTAAATGTGTATATATATATATATATATATATATATATAAAACATTTTTCTTAAATATATACACATGCATGTGTATTTCTATATACATAATGTACACAGTACCCACACGTTTGTGTGTGTGTGTGTGTGTATATATATATATATATATATGTTTATGTGTTTATGTATATTTTACATACACATAGATATATATATATATAGATATATATATATATACAAATAAATAAAAACACACAAAACATGAAATGTGTGCTTTAATAAAACAATAATAAAAAACAAACATAAAAGTGTAATTTATTTATTGTCTCTGCAATAAGCAGCAAACATATAGACCTGCATAAAGAAAGAGTTTGATTTTGCATCGTCATGCACCAGTTCCAATCCCTCTGTCTACTGTCTCCATCATGGGAAAAAAAAGTGGGGGAAAAAAAAACTCTAAAAATGAAGAATACATCTCTTTGACTCTTTACTTTAGTTACAGACTGCGGTTGCCATTCTCTTTGAAAAGCAATCTGTTTATATATGTATGTATATATATATATATATATATATAAAATCAAGTAAATACATCCTTCTCACAAATCAGCGTTGTGCTTTATCTCTCTCCAGTTCAGCCATTTGTGGTTTCATCTCCAGGGCTTGCAGGGTATTAAGCTATTAAGTGAGTCAGACCCTCAGCAAGATTGGATGCAGTCAACATGAAAATCACAACACTGTCATATGCACACAGACTGTCACATCATAATAATAAGATAAATCTAGCACAAAATGTAAATGTAAAAGTAGCCATTCACACGGGACATTTAACATGCCGTGGATGTGATGTGGCAGCCAAAAACAATGTATTCAACAGCTTCACCTGCCATAACAATGTCTTGAATTAAGTTAATTCTGGAGTCATTTTCACCATTTCTCATCTTACCTTCTTTAAGTTGTGAAGGTTGCAGAAAGGCTCCTGTAGATTGTCATTGAGCATTTTAAGTCCAAACACAAAAACTCAAATCCAGTGGTGATGGAAACCCTGCAAAGGCAAAAAGAACATTTAAAACACTTTTTTTCTTTCAATAATTTCTTTGACAGTTAAATATAAAAGAACAAATAGAAGAAACGAAACGCATAAAAGACAATGGGCTCTCTGTGAGGATTTAAGTGATTGTGCAAGTCAGCTTTAAGAATATTTGAACGCATCTTATCACAATTTGCTGACTATTATTCAATACTGAAATGTGTCAACAAACCAGGTCACGGTTTATATGTGCGCAGAACTTGTGTCAAGTTCTAAGAAATGTTCTGCATCCACCCGCTTGCTTCTCGGCTCGTCCCAGAGGTTCTGATTAGAGATGAAATCACAACTAAAACATCTGGGTCATTCTGAGTCTTCACACACACACACACACACACAAATCACTGGGCTCCCGCTGCAGTGTGACAAAACACTGTCCCTCCATGCAAACATCTTACTGTTACTCCTTTCACCTCTAAACATCAATCGAATCCAACCCATAAGGGAAATCTTAGAGCTGAAGAACACGAGCTGACAACAGGCTGGTAATGCAGAAGGATCAGGTTCAATCCCAAGTACTTTTTTCAGTTTTTATCAGAATATGACAACAAAATCAATTCAATTCGAGGCGGTAACATCTACAGACAAAAGCTGAGAGTAAACTGACCCCCTCCCCCCCAACTCCATGGTCCCCAAATGTCTAGTGGGACATCGCACAGCAATTATAGTACTGTTAGCGGCACTGGATTAAAGTGTCTGTGACTAAATATATCAGCAAACTGGCTGGGCAAAATACAGCTTGCCTGTTTAAATTTAGGGGGTGACCTATAAGAGTTCATCATTTCAAATAATGAAGAAAAATAGGCTTGTCTTAGGAAGAGGTTTTGGTTTGCGTTTTGAGGGCGTTAAACAGTCTAGGAAAGTCTGTTCGTTAGTGATAGTTGCTAAGGCAATTACAGTTGACACGGCAAGCTGGAATCTAATAAAGAACTCCTTCACAAACGAGTAAGGAAAAAATGTGATCAATCCACCTAGAAATTTATCAGGTTAACATAAGCAGCACTTTTTATCACTTGCGTGTTTTCCACACTAGCAGGTTTTATATGAACCACTTACTAGTTAAAAGAAAAAAAGTGCTGCATAATTTTTGGGGTCATTTCAAGTCAAACCAATCAAATTTCTGAAATTTCTCCGGCTCATATTTTTGATTATGATATTTTTTCTAAAAAAAAAAAAAAAAAAGATAAACATGCACAGTCACAAGTAGCCCAAATATTAAATGTCATGGATTAATATTTATTAAGTATTCCACTTTTTTTCATAGAGGGGGGACAAAATGTCAATTTTCACCTGAAATTCAGAGCCAATTTTCAGGAGGTTAAAAATGACTTCAGAAAGGTGGCAGCATCACAATGTTGTTTTTACACAGAGATTAGTAGGTCCGTTAGTAAAATATGCTGACTTTAGCATTCTAATTATATCAAATAAAAATTAGCTGTATACAAAGTGACCAAATCTGGGTTTAGACCAGTGAAAATGGCTAATATTAGACAATCTGGACATGGAGCCTCACTGAGATCCCCATTTCTCTAGGATTGAATAATGTAGGGCCTTGTAATTTAAGATTTCAAAAGATCATTAAAAAACTAGAATGTAAAATCATATTGCGATATCTTTCATTCTTCTTGAGTTATAGGCATGCAAATTTTGAAAAACAAAGAAAAAAAGAATATTTATGGCACTCAGACTCTTGCTAGACTCAGTTGTCCTGACAGAAGGAAACAAGAATCTCTACTTTCAGTATTATTTCTTCTTTAAACAAAGAGAAGTTGTATCATATTTTTGAAAACTGACCCACATTTGGATTTTGACAATTGTACATTTTAACAATTTACGTCAGGAGCCATATTAAAATTACATTATCTCTGGATCCGAACCATATAAGACCTTAAAAACGTTTAGACTCAATATCTAAAAAGCACTTAAAAGTGCTGTTTCCCATTTTTGAATGATCACCCTTAGCACATAATGCAATAAAAGATTGTCAATAGTCAATAAATTTTATTAACAGACCTACTAATCTCTGTGAATCTTTGTCTTTCATCACTATACAGGTCCGTCTTTCTTACCCAAAAACTCTTGAGTTGAATTACCCTTTAAAAAAAAAAAAAACTTCAGGGTTGCTGTGTTGTTTTGTGAAACTGCACAATGTGGACAAAAACAAGATTATACATTAAGAATTTCTTTTTATTATTAATACACAAATAATTATTTTCATTACTGAATTATGATGATTGTTATTTTTTAAATAAAAATCTTTTTTGTAAGAGTGATTATTTATCAATGATCATTAAATATTATTATCATTAGCACTACTTAATAATAATATTATTAATAATAATAATAATGATTCATCTTCACTTCATGACATCAACAACATGTGTGAGAGCTAAACGCTTGCAAAATATCCTTCTATTAGTGATATGTCCTCAAATGGCAAAAAGCTCAACTGTAAAACAATAAACCCTAGCTGGCAAATCAACAATGACCCAAATTAATGAAAACACATGACATATATACCTCTGACATCTTCAATTAACAAGTGTTTTGACTATAGGTGATGAACCCTTGCCAACCGGTTTACAACATCCAGAAGACCAAGCACCTAATAAATCTAACAACTGCTTATATATAGACCCAAAAGAGCAATCATGCATCGAATTTATAATAATTTATATAAAGATAACTACTTTATTGAGTCCACATGATGGTAAATCAAATTTAACCCGGAAATAAGTAAGGGACAAAACATTGTAAACACTGTTTTAAAGCTTTTACGATGTTTTTGTTTTGTTTTATCTGGGGCCCGTTTCATAAAACAAGTTCACCAAATAAGCCAGGCTTATTTTAGTTAATCTGACTTCTTATTTGGTATTATTTTTTTTTTATGAAACAGGCCCCTGGTTACCATCTCTGTGTCAAGTGACAATACAAATAATAGAAGAATAAAGTTTCAAACACTCCCACTGGCAAATCAAACAGATATTCCCACCCCAAACTCAAACCATCAAACCATGGTTAAACCAATTAGCTATTTCTAGCCACTTTCACATTATATTATACCTCACCATTAAAATCACAATGAAATGGAAATGTATCCAATAAACAACCAATGGACAGAACCAAGGCCCAATCCAACATTTTTGTTTTCCTCAAAAACCCATTTCAATGGGATGTATTTGGCTATTCAGTGGCTACTTCCTTCACAGCAAGACAACTTTAAAACAAAACAGGCTTTAACACCAACACTTAAGTCTAATACGCTTTTGATCTGACACAGTTCTCTGAAGCAAAGTCCAACATGAAACGCAGAGCCTGAGAGTGAACAGCGAGCAGATGGAGGCATGCATACATGCGGGTTTGGGTGGAGTGGGTGGATGTTGAGAGCTCTGGGCATCCAAAAGGACTCGTCACTCCAACCCACACTCCCACAATGCAGTCACATGTCCCTCTGGACATAAGGCTGGCACCCAACATCGGACCATAGCGTCCCTCGGAGACTGCCAAACCAAACCAAGATTTCGGCTCCAGTTTCATCTCTTGAAGTGCAATGAGGAAATGCAGGATGACTTTGGAAAAATTCCAGTTTGCCCTGGACCACCCAATAAACTACGAGTGGAAATTTGACTTTTCTGAACAATTATAGATTGGAAACTGGACGCATGAGCTGCCAGGAAATGGGAAGCAGTATAGAAAACAAGCCTTTACTGTCACATGTCAAAACAAAACACAAAAGCTGAATGGAAACGATTATTCCCATGGCTCTCTGACTGACTGACATGAGCAGGTCAGATATGGACAGGAGATCTCTAACTGGAAAGTTCATTTTCATTGGTGTGGGCTGAACCGAAAGACAATCTCAGAGAGCCTTATGAAATGGCGACATGCAAGAGAACAACAGCTCAGGTGGCCTCTTGACCCAAAATCATTCTCAAATGGAAAGCAAACATCAGAGAACGATGGTTAATGGCCTCATAATCATATGCTTTTAAAACTGTGTGCAAGTATAACACAATTAACAATGTTAACAAAGTACACAAACAAGCTCCAAGGTAAGTTTAGGAAGAAGACTAAATAGGAACAAAACATAAGATATCTAATGTTATCATTACTATTGGTTGCCCGGTCAACAGCCAAGACCAAACAGGAAGTGGTGAGATTTTGCCTAGGCACTTGTCAGCTTCCATCTCTTTGTACCTCCATGATTTTAAAGGCCATTTGCACAAATTGAGGAAGCAAGCAGCACCATATGGCTTCATTTAAGAAATCTTCATTTCAGACATGTTGGCAACACTACACTGAATTTTGCATTTGCTAACATTAGTTATGCAAGTAATATTGAGCAATAATTTGACCATTTATTAATTTACTCGTGTAAATTTCTACATGCACAAATACATTTTTAACATTTCAAGCTGTATAAGATTAATTACCAGCAAACATGAATTATTGGATCATGATAACACATTGTCATATCACAGACAACTGATATTGACAGATTTTAAAGATTAATTATGCAATATTAGTTTATGCCGCCTAATGCATTACCTAACATTAATAAATCAAATCATACCCTATACTTCTTTTACGGGCTGTCCAGATATAATAGCTCCATAAACACACACTTTCATCAAAAGCCTGACATTGAACAGAGCCAATAAGGTCAGAACAGCATTGTGTCAGCGACTACATATTCTGTAATACCTTCCACCTACAATAAGATATCTTTGCAAATCAAAGTAGGTTAATCAAGTGCTCTTTTTTTTATATTTTTAAGGAATTTATGAGTATGCTTAATGTTTGAATATGATAAATTAAACCACAGCATCTACATACTACAATCAAAAGTTTGGGGCCAGTGTATAATCTTTAGAAGCAAGTCTCAAAACGCAGGGAAACATTAATATCGCAAAATATTATTACAACCTTTCTGGTCACACTTTTTTTTTATAGGTGCAAATAACAAAGCATTAACTACGACTTTTGCCTCAAACTCCTAATTTGCTGCTTATTAGTAGTTACTAAGGTAGTTGTTAATTTAGGTATTGAGTAGGATTAATAATGTAGAATATAGTCATGCAGAATATGTGCTTTACAGCCAGTATGTTAACATTGGGCATGCTAATAAGCCACTAGTTAACAGTAAGAACTGCTCCCTATACATCAAAGTGTTATTACGGTTTTTTAATTTAATATATTTTAAAATTTTATTTATTACATTTTTTTTGTAATAAATAAAATGTAATAAATAAAGCTGTGTTTCAAACATCATTCTTCAGTGTCACATGCTCCTTCAAAAATCATTCTAATATGCTGATTTTCTGCTTGAGGAACATTTACTATTATTATTATTTATTATCATCAATTTTTAAAAAATAATATCAGCTACTCATTATAAACACAATCTACATCCCAAGAGTGTCTGCCACTGTTAGTTAATATTTCACATGTATATTTGTCATTATCTAACAATTTGTAGCTTCTTCACGTGTGAACATTTAACCAACGACATGCTCGTTGTACGTCAGAAAGCGTGACCCTAACCTCAAGACCAACTGGCCAGAACGACAACACTAAGATTATTTCCAAGACATACTGACCTCCACGTCTAGTTAGCTTCTGCTACTACAGTGCTTGCTTTTATCCCCCAGCCTCCACATCCCAAACAACAGAGTTCATCATCCATGACACCTTTCCCAGAAAATCAAAACATTAACCCAAGAGATTGCTTTTGGAGGCATTATACCAAGACTTAGCAATTCTGGATGGCGCACAGGACCACATAATGAGATATCAAAGTCTCATTTCTTTGATAATAATTTCTTCATGACAAGTAACAGTAAACATCCATTTCAAACGATTCTGATCGCAGTTTCCACTCCGCGTCAAGTACCCTCAATCTAATTTCCTTCTCTAATAAACAAATTTATGCCTTCATTTAGGCCAAATTACAATAATAACTATTTATAACTAATTAGGTTTGATTACAAGCAACCTCTTCGTATTTATCAATGTACATAAACAAGCATGCTCAATGACTCATAATGTGTCATTAATCTAGACCAGCTCTTAAACATTAGAAGACCATTTTTTGGCAAACAAAAAAGAAAAGAAAATCAAGACCACCTAACACCACACACCAGTGCACTTCAACCGAAGCTGCACACTTGCAGATATGATAAAGTAGGGTGCAAACGCTGTCAAAAGCAATGTCGGGCAAACCTGTTAAGTCAGATGGGCATAACTTTGCTGGAGTGACATTGCAGTTGACTTCTCCCTGAATGCCCTCACAGACTTCAACTCCATGACCGATTCAATTGCTGACTGAACTTGTTCAAACAATGTCAAGGTTCTTACAATGGAGATATACAAACAAATCAAATTAACCACAAAGGCATTCAAAAGAAAGCAAGGCAGGTTTATGATTTTCTTAACAGCATAACAACAATGGAACTCAATTTTTACATTAAGTATTAACCACCACTGGTATATATATATATATAAATAAAACTGCATACTCTTTGAAGAATCCAATGATAATTTAATTTGCCAGTTAGCATTGTAGTGTTTTTGTGAAATGGATGGTTACTAAGGTACATTTTTGTAAGGGGAACAATGCTCTGACAAATAACTGCTTTGCCAAAAAACATCATGTGAGAAAAACACTCTCCACCTCGGTGAAGGACTGGTGTTAATCAACATGGTGAAGGTGAAAAACAACCTGTTTTCTAGGACTCCTTTTATGGGGATCATGCGGCAGTTTCATTTATTTACAGAGTGTTATTCACGTGCACATTTTGATAAGAAATGTTGGGTGGTAAACGAACGCACCTTATCCACAGCGAACTTAAAAACAAAGGCACTATTAACAATGCAGACAGATGGGACATATCCCTTATATTAAAATCCAGATACATTGCATCATTTTTTGACATTGTATTTGTGTCAGTGCTCATGACATACATCCACTGACATATCTTTGATTTATTAAAAAAATGTTAAAAAAGATTTTAAGGATCTATTCTTGCTAACTAGTTGCTTATTAGCATGAATATTAGTAGCATACTGGCTATATTTATAAAACATAATTATGCACGACCATACTACTCATACTATTACTATACTATTATTAAGCAGAAAATTAGGAGTTTATTTAAAAAAAAAATAAAATAAAAAAAAATAAAAAAGTTAATAGTGAATGTTTTTCCTATTCTAAAGTGCTACTTTAATATGCTATTGATAATGCTGATGAAGTCATATTTTGTCTTTGAATGCTGAGCCATGGATCAATCTACTCATCTACAAAATCCCAGAAACAACATATGGGAAGTTATCAAATTAAATCTCAAAAAAGCCTATTATTTAAATATTAGCATAATTATTCCCCCAAAAAATGACTACGTATTGAGACAATAAGAATGATTTTATATATTTTAATTTAAAATCACATAATAAATCTGCCTTAATAAAGTCCTATGGCGTGAGAGCAAAAATGTAAATAAATAAACTTGACACGCAATTGTTTTTTTTTCTTCTGTCACGCCATAGGACACGTTGATAATTCAACTACACATTTTCAATACAATTGCATACATTTTTGTATAACCTCATTAATATTCAAGAGCCAAGGCTTAATTTCGTGACGTCGCGCTCACAGTGTTTGCCTGAAATGACGACTGAGGATTCATTTCAATTTCAAAATTATTAAATCAGCGGCTTTGTGATACAGACACAACCTAGTGAACTGCCAACCAAGACTACATTAGGCATTTATGCACGCGCCGTTATCAGACACAACAAGGCTAGCAATGCGCTTTTATGCTTCAACGGTAATAGCAACTATCATATTCGCGTACAGACACACTAAACATAAAACGAAACGCGTCCACTCAGTTCCATCACCAGAAACGCCGCTTCAACGTCAAATAACCCTAATTCACCTTCACAGACAAACCGAAACACATCTTACTTGCTGCCAGTCGACATAAAGGTTTTTACGGTTTAATTCTCGCTGAACTCAAAGAATGAACAGAAACATATACACGCCAAAATGAGCACTACGTCCCGTTTAAACAAAAGCTATTAATTACCGGTATTATCTTCTTTTTTTGTCGCTTCACTCCCCGGTCGCGTGATAATTTAATAGATCCGAACAATGCGCAAACCTGCTATAAATCTCCAAGATGTTGTTAACTAATTGTGCGCGCGGCTGGTTACTCCGCGCGGTGGTTAGTAAAAGGACGGGATGTACATATTCAGCCGAGCTCGCTACAGGTTGCTCTGCCAGAGCTGCGATAAAATGGTCAGGTTAAATTGGATTTAATACCCATCCTCGGAGTCGCAATCCCGTCCGCATAGTAAAATAAACGAGCGGATTGACGATTACAGGCATATGTGCATGCATTCGCTCAAACCCATTTATTTGATCGATATGTTCATTGAAACAGATTAATATATGACCTGAAGAAGCGCGAGTTTACAGACTGACAAACGCGCGTCATCAGTACAAACAGGGCTATAAACGTTACGTGCATAGCTGATAAATATAGCAACAAAGTTTTAAATTCAAAGCCACAAATATATAGCTTCTGCGTGGACTAAATCATGCGAGGCACGAGAGATGTCCGGGCTTTAAATCGGTTGCGAACATTTGGCAGCGCAACATCGTACACTCCCCTTGCCTCACTAGGGTAGAACAAATGTAGGTCACCGGGCCTTCGGATTCTTCCCAGGCAAGTATTAAAAACACACCACCGTATTTTCACCGCATAAACGCTTGTAGCAAATGCGACACTGGAGTTCCGCTGCTCTTTCTTAAAATAATGCAATCACGCAAGCCCGCTTGCTTTCTTACCTCGGTTATTTGCCGTCCAGGAGTGGGATTTTCTTGCGCCTTGTTTTGGTTGAGACGGCAGTGTAGGATTGAACTAGAGTTAGAAAAACAGCAGGGCCTACCCCAGGCTTCCCACGCGCATGCGCAGTGGCTAGCGCAGAATCCCACACAATCTGGCAACACGCAGCAAGACCTGGTTGCTACTTTTGCATGTGAGCATCCTTGAGAGTTGTTTGTTTAAAATTGCTTGTTTTTGCATAAAATAGAATGCATTAATGCATTATTCAACTTCAAAAATCTCTCTCTCTCTCTCTCTTTTACTCTTAATTTTAAAAGTTATTTAACGCCAATGCAACATAGAGGTGGCTTAAACGACATATTTGTACCAAATGGAAAAATAATAAACTATTAATAATAGCAAGTAATAAAAATTAAACATTTAACGACAAAATAAAATAAACAAAATTAGGCACAACTGGGGAAAACACAAAAAAACAATACAATTAGATTTGATCATGCATAAATTTATGCATTTATTCATATACTTCGAAAGTGAATACGGGACTCACAAAGAAGCAGCGCCCATTTTAAATAAAACGAAAACGAAAGGTTAAAGAGATTTAACCGTCTTTGGAGGAAGTAACTGTAAAGTATATAATGCTTGATATGTATAAGCCTCAAATTGTTTATAGCCGATGGGCAATTGCTGAGGTCTTATATGTGCATAAAGTGGGTTTAGTTTTTCAGTTTCACCGCTTCCGTGACGGTTTTCATGTTTGAGTAACTTCAATCATACAATACCCTGCTATCTTTTAATTGTTGTGTTTCGGTGTGAATTTTGTGTTATACAAACGTTCCTAATCTTTGGCCCACATGTGTCGCTCTTTCTCTTGGCCGAACGCCAATTAGGTCAAATACGCGCGTCAACCCATCTTGAAACTACTACAGCGCGCGAAAATTTCAACGCTGACGTGTTGATTGACACTTGTGTCGTCCAATAGAAAAATGATGCGAGTGCGGCGCACAGCAAAGACGTTTTCATAGCCGAAAACGACGATTGTAGTTAAGGTAAAATTATTTTGTTGCATGACCTTTAAAAGCAGCTGTGTATGAAAAATGTTTGTTTGTTTGTTTGTTTTAAACAAGGTCCAGTGCAATTGTATGTTGTTTATAGAAGGCTGTTTAAAAACCTTTACATAATTTGCATGAAGTCCATAGTACTAATTTCCGTAGTAAAAACATGTAAATGTTTCATTGGCATACAAATCAGTGTGGTAGAAAGCACGCACAAAAGATGATGTCTCAGGTTTAAATCTAACTCAACATGATAGAGTTATAGCATAGTAAAATAAAAGGGTTAGCTTACTCGAGCACATTTTGCAAGCTGATATTTTCTGCTAATTACTATTTAAGCTGTTAAAATGTCAGTGTGTGAAACAATCATTTATTGGGCCTTAAAGTAGGCTTGAAGTGAAAAGACGAGTTTGGCCTACTTCTATTTTTTCTTGACGGAGTATGTGTAGGAAATTATCATCATATTTTTATGATTAAAACAATTTGATTGTTAGCTTTTCGCTGTTATTATGATGAGTGGGGATCGCATGACACCCAGTGGAGCAAAGTCAACTCGCCAATATAATACAGTGAAAAAATAACCACACGGTGGTGCTATTATCATATTCATTTTTTGACTTAATTTATACGTTATACAAGAGGTTCTCGCTTTTTGAGGTACAAAATGTTTACTTAGAAATATTATTTTCCTTATAATTTTTTTTTATTCTAAAAAACTTTTTAAAATAATACTTATTAAGGAAATAATATGCTTTTTTAAAAGAATATTCTTAAGTGTGAACTGAACGTTAATTGCAATTAAGTAAAAATCCATTAAATGTATATTAAATGCAGCAGTGTCAGGGGAAAGTTACTTTTAAACGTAATGCATTACAATATTTTGTTGCACCCTAAACAAAGTAATTAACTGCATTTAATTTATTTTTATGTAATGCAAGGGCTTTGTTACCTTTGCATTACTTTTTTCTCATTTAGCTAGTTTAGTTCTAATATAAAACGTTATATTTTTAGTCAACGTAAAAGCCCGTCCATGCCCAAAAGTGAAATGAACAAGCTTACACTTTTCAGAATTGCAGGAAGAAAAGGATGCAAGAGAATAAAGTTCACTTTCTTCTCAGTCACAAAAAGTAAAAAACAAGTTATTTTTGCTTATTAGTGTGGTTGTATTGAAGCATTGATTTGATTAAATGCATAATGGATTTTTATGTTACCACTTAATTATTGCAGGTTTATGTAATATTTTATTAACTGAGGAGTACTGAGCTTGTTTTTGTCCAAGAGTGATGAAAGTTGAGTAAATGCATGTTCATATTTAGTCTGTAACTACCATGCAACTGTGATCATTTACAGCACACACATCACATTGCACTTTTAACTCGTAATAAAAAAAAAAAGTTGAATGCACTTAAACTACCTTTATTTCATAATTATTATCTACAAGTACAGTTTAAAAAAATGATTGCTTTCATCATAATTTTGGTTGTGCATGCGTGATTAACCGTACATATTTCATACAAAACAACTAAAATGCAGGGAATGAAAGAGAAAATGGTTCTTTTGGTATTAACATTGTAATTTAAGCTAATTGTGCTTTTATTATAAAAATGTGTATCTTCTTCAAGCATCAGAAGAGGAATCAGTTCCTAGGGCCGGGGGTCACTTTACTTCACAACTAACCAGCAATGTTTGTTTTTCTAACCCAAGTTATAATATGAAAATAAGCTTAATAGGTCTGGTTTGTGTTTCATTTGTGTACTCCTCTCATACCCTCGGACTGATTGCGTTCGACGTTTTTTCACAACCCCGAAGCTTCCTTTTTCACACCCAGCCCCCTACAAAACACCCACTACAGGACTAATGTGTTTGAAGTCATGCCCTCTAGGTCCATCTGTCTAGAACCGGTGAAGTGATCTTCCTCATGTACCCACTTTTAGTTTGTGTCACATTTCTTAAAGGAAATGCAGTCACGATCCATGACGTAACCCCCAGTTCATCCTCCCAGTATGACAACAGCTTAATAAATACATTATATTTGTTTATGACAACAATCGACCATAAGCAAGATTCTCCTAAACCGATAAAGAGATGTTTATCAGAAAGGATGCAGTTCATGCTGTTTAGCTGTACAAATCCCATTACAAAGGCAGTAATCGGAAGGGAAGGTTGATTAATGCTTTTCGACTAATCGTTGTAGATAGCTGGGTAACAAAAACACACATTCATCTAGAGAAAGAGAGAATGAACCAAGAGTCACACTAGTGCTTTCAATAAATAAATGGAGAGGGGAAAAAAGGTTTTATTTCTTTGGTAACATTTCATGAAACACGTACAGTGAGTTTGGTCAAAATCACACTGCCACAATAAATAAATATTTCATAATGCTTTTAATTCAAAAGACATGGCACAGTTACACAAACAGGAACGCTGGGACAGATAAAATACTTTTATTTGGATTCTGACTGTACATTCAACATCACAATTCAATAGAGGAGAGTTTTCTGGAACGAGTGACATGACGTTGACCGGCTCTGGATCAGTACATCTGCGGGGTGGGGTCTGATGCTGCTGAAAATATTCGGCAAAAAATGTTTTTTAGGTACACTGCTTTATGCACAGGTTTAAGTTCACACATGCCATTAAACATAAATGCTCTGTTGTACAGTAGGCCTATGTTAGTATGTATATGAATTTTTTTTCTGCATTTTTGTCTAGACCAGGAAGCACACTGATTTTTCTCATGTGTACAAAAATAATAAAATACCTGATTTTTAGGTTCTTTGTCTTACACATATTCATCAGATCTTCGTCCATTTCGTGGCTGCAAAAAACCCCCCACAATATTTACTGAGTGTATAAGTGTTTTTATCATAATTAAATTTAAACATGAAATACTGTAGGTATGTCAGTGTTGTTTTTAACAATAAATCAATAAAACTAATAATAATATTAAAACAAAGGTGAAATTAAATTTAAAGTTATTTGAAGTTAGAAATTAGAAACGATTAATTGCCACCTAACATAAATATTTAAAAAAACCTATAACTAACTGATATTATAATAAATTTAATTATGTTAAATTTATATTATATTAAATTATAGTACATTTTAAAAATTATAAAGACATAGAAAAATGACTAAAACACATTAGAAATTAATTAAACAATTTAATATCATGTAGGATTGGAAGGAACCAAAAGTCATAATTAACACAAACACAAAACCACAATTGGTATTTTTTTATCAATTAGTCTGAATATGCAAAACTCATTACTTTTATACTAAAGCAAAGAAGATTTAATTTCCATGTTGTGCTGAACAATAAACAGCAGTCATATATATTATAACCTACTCTATAAAGGAAGTATCCTCTGCTCTGGATCCGTCCGGGCCCCTGAAGCTCATCCTGTGCACAGAGCAAATGGTTATAGATGTGCTTCAAATACATCACACCACACTTTCTAAAGTTGCTACCAAACTTTGAGTACACAACTTGCACTAACTCAGTCATCAGAGGTCTTCCAGTGAATCAAAGGTTTAATGACAGCAGGATAAGTTTTATCTACCCAACAAAACCCATCAGGACCATTTCCTGTGTGTGTGTGTGTGTGTGTGAGTGAGTGAGGCAGTCATTTACTCTCATGCAGTTTTGTCTTTTACCCTTATAGCACAATAACACTTTTAGCGTACATCTGAAATGGAGGGGAGCAGTTAATGTAAGGTTGAGCCATTTCATCATTTTTCTGCACGTATAATAACATGGACTCACGCATGCACCTGTCAGCCTCGTGCACACGCACAGCTTATATAATATAGAAATTAAAGCTTTTAAATACAACAAAAAAAATTACATTTTACATTGGGATTGTAAATTAATAAATATTATATTTAATCTAAATGTCTCTATATGTAATACATACTGCATTCATTAATATATCATTTTTATTATTTTAAAAATATTTGGGGGAAGAAACAAATTCATCAATGATCAAGACATTTATAATGTTACAAAAACCTATGAAATTTCAGTTGATCCAAAAATCCTAAAAGAAAATTATCACTGTTTCTGCAAAAATATTAAGTAGCACAACTGTTTTTAACACTGACTCATCCTTTCTGAAGGATTGTGTGGCACTGAAGACTGAAAAATATCACTGTAGGAATAAATTACATTTTAAAATATATTCAAATAGAAAAAAAGGTATTTAAAATTGTTGATATAAATATTATAATATTTATTTTTAATTCAGTAAATGAAGCCTTGGTGGGAATAAGAAACTTCTTTCAAACATACACACACACACACACACACACACACACACATCTTATCAAGCTCAAACTTTTGAATGGTACTGTATGTGATTCAAAAATTAATAATTATTAGTGAAAACAACCTTATTTCCAGCATCAACCAGAAAAAGAGAGATAGGTTGTCTGGTAGTGGTGTATAAACACAAATACACACACTGTCTGTTTAAATAATAATTAACACTTAGTACTTTAATAATTAACACTTAACACTTAATTAAAATCAACAATTACTGATGGACAGAAAAGAAGCCCTAGAGCTAAGTCATGATGAGATATTATCAAACAGCATATGGCATTTCATCCAGCAGCACAGAGGACTGAGAGGAACAGACATGAACATCCATCTAAATGTAAGCTGTTTTTGGTCAACTATTCATGCAATTACCACAGCAACTGTATGTACGTTTTTAAGCCTTTAAATAGGCTATCAGTAATACTGCTGGTTTCTAAGATAGCAAGTAGCTTGTTTTTTTAACACGCTCTCCCCAAACATCTGTTCTGAGAGTAAAGGTCATCGCACACTGAGTTGGACATTTTTGTTAGAAATTGTTGCATGGTAAAAAATAAATACGACCTCAAGTTGTTTCAATCAAGCCCGTTCTCACAGCAATTTGTACATTTCATGAGGGGGCTAATTCGTACGAGTGCAAATTTTGCAAAATTGTATTTTACGAGTTTGTATGAATTTGTACGAATTACCTACACCTAACCCCACCCCTAAACGTACCCGTCACTGGGGTTTAGACAAATCGTACAAAATTCGTACAAGTGAGGTGAGTGAATTAGCACGAATTTGCCACTTCATATGAATTGGTCGTGAGACTGTGTTGGTCAATCAAAAATTCAGATCAGGTTCAGTTGTCTGCGTCTACGCAAGCAAAAACTTAAAGTTCCAGGGCCTTAAAGAGTCCGAAATTTTTGCACGTTCAAAAATAAATATGACCTTACGTTTACACACTGCCTCCAAAACTGTCTTCTGTCATAAGAGGGGAAAAAAAATTGGATAAGGTTTGTTTTTCTGCATTTTCGCATCCATAAAAAACGCTTTAATTTTCTGCTGTAAAAGAAATAACGGTTGTACTGTTATTTAACGGTAGAATTTCGGCAACCCCAGCTGCCGGTATATAACCGTAAAAATATATATATTTTTTTTTTTACAGTGTAGCAAAGGTTGACGAATCCAAAAAAAACACACAAACGAGTGTGAAATTTTCATATGCGTTTTTCCTTCTTTTTTTTTGCATTAATGCCGTTTTTAGAATGCGAAAATTTCAGATGAAAATGTTGAACTCCATGTGCAATAACATTAGGTTTGATGAGCGTGTAAGTAATTCTGTGAAAAAAGGGCAGCAACAAATACATGTGTACAGCTAAGTGCTGACAGCGACACGACGGTGAATTCCACTTACACAAATGTAGGGGGCTCCAAAAACACAAAGCTACTGTACATACAAGTGCTGTACTATTTAATAGCAATAGACTTATTTCCAAGACCATGGAAAAACTCTTGAAACATCATGATTGTAATTCTTAACAAAAAAGTATGCGCTACGCAATTTCACACTTAGGTGATAAAATATGAATTATTTCTTAGTACAGCTAAACTTAACTTCTGAATACCAACCCTGGACATACAGTATTTAGTCACTTACCCAAACTAAATATTGCTTTAGTAGTTATTTTAGTGGTTCTCGGCTCTTAATGTAGACTGAATGCAGGTAAGCATGCATGATACATACATTTAGTTTCATTCTCCTGCTTCTTCTTCTGGCAAGCTGGGGTATGAGCTCCAGAAGAGGGTGCAACACAGTAGACTGACACATACACATATATAGAGAGATATCATGAAGACAGACATGGAGAGATATGAAAACCATGAACATCTGTTCCTGGGGACTGGCCAGGCGTCACAGAGAGGATTCATTTAATACACATGTGTCTGTCCTCAGTGCGACTCAGTGTTCATTTTGCACACACAGTGCATTGATGTTTGGTAAAAACGCAATCACATGCAGGCCATGCCAGAGCGCATGACAACACACGTGTGAGGGAGTGTTTAAAAGCAATTTGGTACAAATATGCAGTATATATGGCTACATATTTGAACTGTATCACAAAATAAGATAGAAATAGAAATAGAAATATTTTAAAATTTTAAATTTATTGACCCTTCGCTAAGCCCCGCCCTCCTTAGTTACTGTTGCTACGCCTGGCACGGTTATGACAGTATTTATGCACCAGTGTTAAGACATTCCCAAGGAGATAATTAGTCAATTTTTTTGGGAACAGGTGAGATATCTGAGAGAGCAAGACAAAATGGACTGCAGTGTGCATTCGAGGAGTATAACTTATCCCTGACATAATATGAATCTGATTAGAAAATAATTGAATTAAAACTGAAGCTGCAGCTAAAGCCTAGGTCACAGCGCAAGCAGCAGCCGCCATGATTCCAGTTTGAAGCGAACTTATACGTTCCATTCAAAGTGCATTTAAGTGTGCGTGACGTAATTTAAATCATATTCACTTATTTACGGCGCAAATCCGAGGTGACGTAAATGATTTCCACTACTCAGGGAGAAAAGAGCAATGAACACTGTGTAGGGACCATGTCAATTAGAACACAGTTCTCTTCTAACGAGCTAACAGAGAGACATGCAAAATAGATGTATATGTAATGATGTCTCCCGCTTATATTTTTAGCGCGCCAGGCTAAAAAGTTGTGAATTTAGTTATGAATGGGGGCCTCCCACACTGCTTGATCCACGCCTGCCATTTCTCCCCTTGGGTTTTAGGTGTCCTGAAGGGAAAAAATGCATCCAAACTTTTAGGATAACGGGTATCAGATTTGCACAATCCATATGCACAACGCTTCGGCATGTTTCCCTCGCTTGACAGTGACAGACCTCCCATGCCTAGCTACGGTTGCTAAGCAACGATTGGCCTGTGGCGGTTTTCGGGCGTGGCTTAGTGAAGGGCCAATTAATTAATGTCTGTATGACATGCGTTTAAAGAAGAAATGTGATGGGCATGCAAGGAATGGAGAGTTGAGAGGAAAAGACACTGAACGTTTCCTCTGACCGCATCAACACAAAATGGCATGTAAATTAAAATTGGAAAATTGTATGTTAAGATGTATTTAGGTTCTATTCTGGTTTGAGTCACTGCCAAAATTCTCATATTAATTACTAAAAATATATCAAAAATGTTGGTTATTAAAAGAAATTTATAAAAATCAATGTAATCGTTTTCTGTTTCTGTCATAAGTGTGAATGCTGCCAAAGAGGAAACATACTATATCAGAGGTTACATGCATATAATGGGAGCTAAAGAGTAGATAGTTTTAAATACTGTATATAATCTTTAGTTTATTTATTTATTTATTTTATTTTGCAGTTACTAACTGCATATCCAGTTTCCTGGGAATGTGGCTATGTTGCATTTTGATTTTACATTACATTGGCCCAAAAGGGAAATATGCAGTGGCCTAAAAAGCTCCTTCATTTGAGCTTTAATTAATGAGTATTATATCTCTAATCACAATATGCAGTTGGGTGTGTTATTGAAGACAGTGCAGCGTAGCAACAGTGGCTGAGTGTTAAAAGCAACAGACACTAAACAACCCGTGAGGAAACCTACCGTCCCATCTGACAATCCTGCACCATTCGGTTTAGTGTAATGAAATAAAAACTACACATACATGTATAGACACACAAATACAAAACCCAAACACAGAAGTTACACAAACACCAAAAATCAATACGGACAAAAACATGACAAACATTCACAGAATTAAAAAGAACACAAAGACATTGTCCATGTAAAAAAAAATACACAATTACAACCAAACATACATGAATAGACAAAGATAAAAGGATGCTGATGTTATGGTGTCATTGAATTGTCATTGCACTGAATGTGTCTGAAGAGACAACCTCAAATTAAGACTGCAAATGTCACACACTCACCCTTTTGCTGGTCTCTCGAGCTGTGATCTCCTGCATGTCCAAAAAAAACAAATATTGCATTTTCATTAATCTACGCACACTGATAACTAGACCCAGACAGATATTTGAACAGCTATTTGCATGGCGATGATGTGTAGAATATTTGTGAATAATATTCACCTCCGATTTTTGCAGTGATCCCAGCATTAGGAAACACAGGTCCTCCAGGACATCGGATGTCTGGCAAAGTTTAATAGAAAAGGAAAAAGACAGCATTTCACTGTTCCTGGTCAAAAATGATCAGCATTTTCTAATGCTTTTACTATTATCACATTCTGGATTCAGTCTTTTTGCTAACTTTGTAGGCCTCATTTATCTGCACTTCAGGTTTTGAGTAAAAAAAGGAAAACTTTTTTTGGGCGGATCTGCTTTTTACTATAGCTTCAAATTAGTTGCCATCAACACTGTTACTGAACTGAAAGGAATCAACATGGAATTGAATTGAGCTGAATAACAACACTACTGTCTTCGCTTGAGCTGCTTTCTACAGAATTTGAATTTGTCTTGGTGAAGTTATTTCCCTGTTTAATACTGTAAAGCTTGTTTTAAACTATTTCTATTGTGTAAATCACTATAGACTTGGTAACACTATAGAATAGGTAACACATGTTAACTGTTAACTACGACTTTTCTCTTAATAAATTTGCTGCTTATTAATAGTCAGTAAGGTTCAAGGAATTTGTTTAGGTATTAGGTATGAATAATGATGTAGCTCTAAAACCTATGACCAGTCAGTTACAAAGAAGAAATACAAATATAATCAAAAGAAAACTAGCTGACAAGATTGCATTACTCCATAAAACAGAAAAAAAAGTGTGTTAATGGAATAGTTCACCCAGAAATCCTAAAGTAGTTCCAAACTTGTATGAATTTCTGTATGGAAGATATTTTGAAGAAAGTGGGTGTTTTGGTCACCATTGACATCCATAGTAGGACAAAAAATACTATGAAAATCAATAGTGACCCAAAACAGCCTGGTTACAAACCTACTCAAAACATCTTCCTTTGTGTTCGGCAGAACAAAGAAATTCATACAAAAATAAACTGTATTACTCACTCTAAAGGATGGGTCTGCAGAGAGGTAGAACGAGCACAGATCCGTTATCTACAACAAAAGAGGAAAGCAGTAGCAATTTTAGGCCTTGCATAAATGAAGATTCAAAGAACACATACAAAAAGCAAACCCAAAATGAATCACATATCATTTATGTGTTGCGTTGTTCATTTCAGCCCATGGCCATAAACATGCATTAAACTATGCTTTCATATCCCAGCCTCTAGATCCCCGGGTTTGCCCATGTCATTTCTCACATACACACAGTTAGCACGTGTAAACAAAGCACAGGCGTAATCATCACCTCAGAGAGTAAAGTTAACAGGTATTAAAACTGAACAAATATTGGATATAGTCGTTTATAATGACCTTTTGTCTCTGAGGAAGTACGATTTATTGGGAGAGTTTTATCTACGGTAAAAATGGAAGAACTCATAAATACGTCTATTGACAGTGAATTATACACACCTGGGTTAGTAACTGCTCATGCTCTATTGAAGATGGATTCAAGAGCCCTGGAGCACCTGCAATCCATGCAGAAATCATTATTACATATATACATATAATAATATTTGAGGTTACAAATACATGAAGATTAACACAAAACATTTGTATGAATTTTGCATGGAAAGAAAAATCACGTTATTGACACATTAAATTGTACACAGCATAATTTTGTCCACTTGTAATGGTTCTCTATTGGTCATAATTATTTGGTAACTACATCACCTTCCTAAATTCTGAACCTATCTTCATTGTCATGAGGTTTCTTTCAATTGCATCACTGGAAATCGAACTGAAATCAATCTGGAACCCTTGAGAGCTGTAATCCTTGTGAGGTTTAGTTGTACAGGTATGAAATTAATTACCCCTGCTTATTGATTGGCTTGTTTTGGTGATTTTGACCTCCTCCCTCAGTGGAATAAGCTTTGATTTAACTGAGTTTGTTTATTGATCTGGTCTCTCAATCTGTTTTCCTTTTTTAACCATTACTGTCAAAAGGTTTACTGTCAATGAGACCTGGAAAAACTGAGATCCTCTGGCTCTTAACTAGTCAAAAACAACTAAAAATATGCATAAATAAATGCCAATATTAAAGACAGTACCCTTCAAATGTTACAAAACTTTCATTTTCATGACTTTCTGGTTCTCTTATGACATTTAACAATCAGTGTGTTAATAAATGAGTCACAAAGTTGTCAAGGCTACCAATCTGTCAACATCTCTCCTGGCATTTTTTTTTTTGTTTTACATTGTTATTATCTTATTCAAATTCGGGTGACATCACCGCTGTCAAAACTGTCTCCACTGTACAATAACGTTGTCACAATAATTCCTCTCAGTGACATCATAATTATCAGATACGTGACTGAATGTAATTTGCTTATATTGCTCTTGGTGTATAGAGTGGATTCTTCATTCTTATTCTGCCGGGGACCAAGCAGATGATCATTTTAATCCTTGTGGTGTAATGATTATTCACAAAATGAATCATACGTATACTAGTAACTTTTTATCTCGTTTTGCAGGTTTACTGGGAAACATCCAGCATTTTTTATTGTGCTAATTAGTCTCAACAATGACGCATTTCTGCTTAATATCTGCTGAAGTCTTCAATAAAGATCATAATTTGTTTTTAAAGTATGAAATCAGGAAAAAGTCAATCTAAAGACAGCAACAGAGGTCTTTAGCACCTGTTGCAATATTTATGCATTCCATCTATTTCATTTGTAACAATAAATGTCAGAATTTCTGCTTGATCCTAAACATTTTATCCTCATCAGTAATTTAATCCAATGAACTGTGCAGATTTTTATATTTGTACAAGTTCGATTATACATATAATTACCCTAATACATTTATTTGTGTAGTAGTTCAAATTTATTGCTGACATATCACTTGAGACTAAAAATTACAATTTAACTTGACTTCGAGCAGGCTACTATTGCGCACAATGATTTTTTTTTTTTTTAATATTCAACCTAAAATGTCACTATTGATGAGAACTGAACAATACAGCCATGAAATAATATTTAAAGTGTACCTGAAGTATACTTGCCATAGTTCTACTTTAGCACAATCAAATGTACTTCAGTATATCTTTAAAAGTGCATTAAGCACAAAATTAGTTCAATTTAGGACTTTAAGTACACAGCTTAACATCATTCATCATAATTTTAGAAGATACATTTACAGTTTATCACGTTGCTGTTTAGAACCCTAATTAGGCTAAATGTAATTGATCATTTGAATTAAATACAAGTTAGCTATCTCATTAGAGAGAAAGTATATAGTCCACCAAACTTCAGGTAAGTTATTCTAATATGACTTAAGTAACAGGAGAGACTTACCTGTGGTGATGGGTATGAAGGAGATGAAGAGGACAGCGAGCATCAGGGCTGAGTTGTGTGCTGGACTCATGGCGCTCTGACTCTGAGCTGCTCCGCGTTCACACTGACTGCTGCTCCTCATGCTCTCGTGCGTCTGCTGCTCTGCTTTCTCAGTCTGACTTTTAGAGCACAACATTATGAACTCTCAGAGTCACACACCCTCTTCGTAAATCGACCTGCAAAGTACGTCACGATGTATTAGCCCGGGCACGTGATTAATTTGCACAAATGATGATGTGAAATGAGTGGACGACTTCCACATTTGGTCAAAGACAAAGAGTAGCCAAATAAAAAAAATAAATAAATAACAGGGTATTTTATTTACATCTCGCTCGTTGTGTGACAAAATATTTGCTGAGATGAGATATGAATATTTTAAACTTCCCGATGTAACTGTTGCCTTTAGTTTTAAACCAGCTTTATTATTTGGACCACACCGCAGAGAAAAACGTTGAATAAAATATTGCTCTGCATACCATTTAAGGTGCATTAAATATGCATGTGGTAATTCCTCTGGTTCACAACCGTCATTACATACTAGACAAACATGCTCTATCAAAGCGGAGGACGATTTTTCTTATGTCTGTACGAAGTTTCTTATGTTTATGGGCAAAACAAAGGGGGAAATAATGTAAACACTGAAAATGTAACACTTTAAAGTAGATTGGAAATGTCCAAGTATCAAACTAGAAACTATAGCATTTGGAAGAAAATTATCGCACACGAGGTAAACATACAGACCTATAACACTGCAAATTAGCAAAATAGATAGGCTAAATAACTTGTGCACTATTCTATGACGTTTTGTAGTATAAATAGTGTGAGCAGTACGTGCGTTCACATTGAAAATTTCAAAGAACTTCAAACTTGGACACTTCACGCACTCAACAGTTGGAGCGTTCTTACGTAGCGTTTGAAAGTTTTGAATTTCCGGTTAGTAAAACACCGTTAGTATTCCATTTGGGATGATACTAAATAGCCTACGTTTGAGTGCATAAGTGTATATGGTGCGTCATTTGGGAATGGGACACAGACAGTTGAAGAAGTAGCTCCGGTTAGAATGTTCATTCGCGGGATTCTTGCAAATCTGTTTATAACCAGATAGAGTAGTGATTTTTAGAGAACCGGCTCTTTTGGCTCGGCTCACTAAAAAGAGCCGACTCTTTCGGCTCCCAAGCGGCTCTTCAGGTTGTTTTGTTGCATTAATTAATTTATTATCAACAACGATATAATATATATATATAAACAGTCAGCATTCCACGGTAGTCCTTAAGATACCAGCACTGCAACACACTCAGCAAAATATCGTCTAATTATTTTTTTCAATAAAAACCCAGAAAATATTGAGATATGTGATGCGATCTGGGAAAACCTGTCCGATGTCCCGCATTTTTGCCTTTATGAAGCCATTTTTTTCCTAAAAGTGCATTGTCTCATGCACAAAATGAATTACAAATGTAAAAAAAAGTGTTTTTTTATTTATACGTTTATTCACTCCACATAAAATGTATAAAATATATTATAAAATACAAAAAACAACTATTTATAATTAGTATTTATAACTCTGTTTTGTTCGCGACCGACCCATCACTACGCTAGAGTGCTGATTTAAAAACAGGGCACGGTAGGCGTAGGATCCACAGCTAGATTAATTAGAAGCCCTATGATTATTATATATTATTTACAGTGTTAGTTGTGGGGGAGGAGTTAGGATTAGGGGTGGGGCTAGGATTAGTATTGATCTCGAAGGCTTGTATTTAAAGGAGCCGCGAAGGTAACAAGCATGTTGATTTTGTGCAGACTGACCATAAGCAGGGTATAAATTAACCTAATTAAATATGTGAAAAAAAGACATTGATGATGGAAAGAACATGGTTATATTTCCATGTTTGCTTACGAAATAGACCAATAAAAGCCCCTTGTGTGTTGTGTTTATTGTGTTCATGACGCTTGTCTCAACATTAGGAGACCTTTACTATTCTTGGTTTTTAATAAATATTTAACATTGATTTGTGTGCAGTCTTCATTACAAACTGTCATGGTTGAAGTATAGTCTCAATTTGTCAAATCAGTGTTGTTTTGAGCAAATCAATTGCATTCCTGTAAAAAAAAAAAAAAAAAGCGTTCTAGCTTGAAAATGCTAGGGAACTAATGTGGTCGGAACCAGGGCTGCATTCTCTGGACTTTTGCATTCTGACTGGTTGCCGCAGAACCGTGTCATAGCCACTGATCTATAATAGAGAACATTATATATAGATCAGTGGTCATAGCTCATTACCATAAAGTTAACCTGATTTCAACTCTTCTCGACGCGAGTCCATGACGCGCCGCCAGCTTACATTCAAAATGAAGGACAAAACAGCGTTTTTACGGCGTCAAATGGCAACATGAATGGCGTACAAAGCGGCGCTTTTCTTGCACACTAAAACGCCGTCAGATACTGCGTCATTGACGTATTTTCGCGCGTTTTTTACTGCGGCGCCAATACTTAACGGCGTTTTGCATGTAAACGCGATTAATCTATAGCATAATTCTGACCCTTTTGGCTTGCCATATTCCGGTTACTTTGACGCTCTATAGCCACGTTTTCATGGGCATATGTAATCGGATTAAAAACCTGATCGGAATAAAAATGATTAATGTAAACACGTCATTCAGAATATTCTTAACACTTAACAGAAGAACACTTATTCCGATGTTTTGGAAGAAGAAGTCCTCTCTGCGCATGTCTGTTACGTCAGCTAACGCGGAAGTTATTGAAAGAATGGCGGTCGCGTGCGTGAAGCAGAACTGGTCCGTTTCGGACACCACTACGCTACTTGAGTTATTAAAAGAAAT
>JAUCMS010000079.1:15053709-15063734 GCA_032357445.1 Enteromius radiatus | reverse complement strand
TGTAAAGAAAAACTTTTATTTTGGATGCGATTAATCGCGATTAATCATTGCCCAGCACTAATATATATATATATATGCATTTGTTTGTATTTATATACATAAAATACACAGTACACAGATATGTAGTATAAACAAAAACTTTTATTTTGGATGCAATTTAATCACGATTAATCATTTGACAGCACTCATAAAAATTTTATTGTTGAAAAATTTCAACGATACAAAAACAATTCTGATGAATATTTGTTAGGTGTGAATAGCTCTTGATTAGCAATTGTTTCACATTTTTATTTCACATTTGGTGTAAACAGTACTTTATCTGCACCCACATTTAAATGGTTTTGCCACTTTATGAAGTATATTACTCTGGGAGGTCACAGGGGATTACCAGACAGGGCAGAAAATGGTTTGTGCACAGCACCATCAGATAACTTTGATACAGCTCACTTATAGGCGGAAACAACTCCATAACAGAGAAACAGAACAAGTCCTCTGTGTCTGCACAGCTGCGGCCCAGACGTGGCATTGTGCTGCAGGCGCGAGGGGTGTTCAGGAGATGTCTATCTCTGAGAGAGGAGATGGAGATCTCGTTCTGGCTTTGACGTCTCCGAGCTTGTTCGGCAGCAGATTTGGCAGAACATGCCACAGATTTTGGCAACGAATTGTGCGTTGTAGGAACTGAGCTAAATGATCCATTTAGCTACATCAAGCAGGCTGTGTTGCACTTTACTATTTTTAGTTTTCTACCTGTCAAAGATGAATTTATGAAGTTGTTCCAATACGTCAATTCAATTGGCCACAGCTCTTTAAACCTAAATTGCAATAAAATTGTGTCTGTATCTGGGAGATATTTTCGATTACAGGGTTGAAATTATACGTTCTTTTTTTTTTACGAGGTACAATGACGTCATCATCACTTGTCTGAGCCAGCTGTTGTTTGAGGTAATCATGATGATGTGTTGTGTGGTCATTAAATACAGTGTAGTCGACCGTGTCGGTCACATAAAATCTATTGTGAAGTGGTTTTGCAACCAGAGCGCCCCAGGATGGAGGCCTCACCCTCATCATCATGTACGGATGGAGCTCAGAAGCATGACCAGACCTGCCAATACAGAATGTACAGAATCTTTTGGTTGGCTGATTTAAGCAGATTTCCAAACAAATCCATTTCATAGCCACAATAAGAGATAATAATATAAAGTAGCTTAAAACGAGCATTACTTATTTTACTGGCCTTGATTTAATGTTTAATGATTGTTAATTTAGACCTTATAGTCGTCAATAAAATAATTTTCAACTGTGGTTGGGATGCACAATATGATGGAGCTGTGTTGGTTATTGGACTAGGGTGTCCATAGGTGTGTGTTACTACCAAGACAGAAGTGCTCTGTCAATACCAATTGTGGGGGACCACCCACACTACCACACTGTTGGGGATGAACATTGGCATTGGCAACGAAATTCAACGCCTGTGGGTATCAGACGTCTTTGGGAGACTTTGCCGTAGAGTCTTTTACAACAAGAATCTTCAAACTTCTACAAAGGTTGCCGTATACCAGGAAGTCTGTATCACCACCCTCCTTTATAGCCGTGAAGCTTGGGTAACCTACAGCCGTAACATCAGGTGCCTAGAGCACTTCTGTATAAACTGCCTTTAGTGCATTCTGGGGGTTACCTGGCAGGATTGTGTAAAAGTATTGAGGCCATGATCACCCAGTGCATATATATATATATATATATATATGTACAAATTGTTGGAACAAGCTTGTGCCTTGCAGATGGTACATGGTACATTTATTGATCTATCCATCTGTGAGCCATTATATATATGTATTGGCCAAAACGTTATTAGTTTACAAACAATGATTTCATCTTAAAATATCAGCCGGCCAAAACCTCTATAGCGCTTCCACATAAATGTTCTGCACCACCCTATTAACTTCCAGCCTAATAGCCCACCTTCTCCTCTTCATAGTCATAAGCTTTCCTCCAGTCTCTCTCGTGGCTATTCCGATGGGAATGGGGCTCGTCTGTTTTTGCAGCTGCTGGCAGTGCTTTTGAGAAGGAAGCAGATGCCTGTCATGTTACCGTGTGGTTGATTAAACAGGTGAACCGAGCTTAGCTGTTAGCATACTTCTTACACATTGTCGGTTATTAACCAAACCTTATGAAGTGGGAAATATACACAAGAGTAAAAGCTTTGCCGGAGGGACCAAATATGATCATATAGGCTTCCGAATGGACCTCTGTAATGAATACTGTTTGGCCGTATGGTAGCTTGTTTATACATATATATACAGGCTACAAGTGTGTGTCGTTCTGAACTTCTAGCTTAGAGACTCCTGTACATGTCCTGCTTAACTACTGTAAACACAGAACCACGACAGACAGGAAGAGCAAACGCTCTTAATTATCTCTTAGTTGATTGACAACTACCACACTTGTTCCACTGTGTTCAGGCTGTCATCACTTGATTACAGAGGGTCGGCAGAGGTTGTGGGTACTTTCAGACAAGTTTTCCACAAGCTCCACGGGAGGGTAGCTTCAGTGTTTTGTTCCCTGCTCTCCACAGTGAGTATGTCTGCAGCTGCCACATGGTCTCCTGTGCCAAAAACCAACAATAGTTATTACACCCCCTACCATCAGATTTCCCTCAATTTGCTATTTAAGCCATTAATCCAATTTTCTGCTGCTTGAAGAGGAAAATTGTCAAAGCTTTTAGCATTAAGTAAGGCCATTTGTCCATTCAAAGATGGGTGAAGTTGAGTTGTTTAGATGTTTCACTGAATTGTTTTAATAAATTATTTAAGTCAGCTTTAATATATTTCCTGGAAATTGCTGCAATGCATATTTCATAAATTTAATTTAAAATTTTTCTTTTTAATGTTTTTCGTAAGAAGTCTCTTATATTCACCAAAGCTGCATTTTATAAAATCAAGTAAAAACAGTAATATTGTAAAATATTGTTACAAATTTGTTTTCTATTTGAATATATTTCAAGTTGTAATTTTTTTCAGTTTTCAGCAGAATCAAATATGCTATTTGGTGCTTAATGTTTTTGTGAAAACGGTTATTTTTTCATGCTAACAAATTCTAAATATATATTTAGCCCCATGCCTAGTACTTCACAGCCTGGGGACCCAAGATACAACTTGCTAATGCTAAGTCAGTGGCAGGTGGCATTAGGGGGAGGGGACATTGTCATTCTAGCTTTTTGTTGGACATTTCTCCACAAGTTGGTCTGTATTTTTGCACTGATTAATTGATTGATCATGTGCTTCTTTTTTCTCTTACAGCTCTATGCTTTTTTTCTGTGGCTTTGAAGGCCTCTGCTAACATACTCTCTACGAAAAATTAAGATGATGATTAGTCTGCTAAAACCACAGATTCTTTGCTACCTCTTAAATGGATATTTCACCCAGAAATTAAAAATACTCCATGATTTACCCATCCTTAATCCATCCTATGTATAACTTTCTTCTTTCTTATTAAAAAAAAAAAGAAAAGAAATTGGCTCTTCCAAGCTTCTGAACCAAATCAATCTGTTTGTGTAAGAAAAATATCCATATTTATAACTTTGATAACTGTAATCTCTAGCTATGCGTATGTCCCATATCATATCCGGCGGATCACCACTTTCTCATGAAAGCGTATATACGATAATTAGTGGAAGCTAGACAAGTTTTAAATATTGATATTATTCTTACACAAATGCATCAGTTTGGTTCAGAAGGCCTTTATTATGTAGAGCTGCATGGAGCAGTTTTTATGATGGATGCATGCACTTTTTTGGGCTTCAAAATCTCAACAGCCATTCACTGCCTATATAAAGCTTAAAAAAGCCAGGACATTTTATTAATATCATTCAAATAGTATTTGTCTGAAATAAAGGCATATATACTGAGGATGTATTGGGTGTAAGTAAATCATTCAGACATGTTCATTTTTGAGTGTACTATCCCTTTAAGTGACCCTCAACATAAGAGACACACACACACATAAGACACACACACACAAACAAGCATATGTTTACTTTGGTAAATGTGGGGACATTCCATAGATTCTATTATTTTTGTATAAAGCTAGTTATAAAATCTAACCCTTAATAAAAATATAAAAAAGTACACATAATTATAAATAAGGATATTCCAAAAGGTTTTAACAGATATATAAATACAAAATATGGTTAAGTGCTCACACACACACACACACACACACCTGGGTAGTCCATTTCACAGCCCTTCTCTAAACAAACTGTTAACAGTGCTGCAGCAGAATGAGAGAGAGAAAGCAGGGAAAGAAGTGAAGTGCAATGGGCGGAGTCTAACTCTCTATCCTATGAGAGACCTGGGTGTTGAAAAGAGGTGTGGCTTGTTGATAGTAACATCTGTGCCTGTGTCCTCAGAGAGAGAGAGAGAAAGACAAGGGGGTGCGTTTGTATGAGATGGTCTGTTGAAGAGCAGGGAGAAGCTGCATGTGTTTACCGGTCAGCCGATGAGAATTCGCTCTCGAACATGGAAACGTTCTGGGACCGCTCTACGGCACATTTATATTCAGAATGACTGAAGTGACAGCCTTGAATTTACATTCTTCTCGAGCCTTTTAGAGAAGATCCTTTGCGCTTCTGGAGCCAGCCTTCTTTCCTCTTGAGGGATGTAACATTAAACGGACCGTAGGCAAAGGCATAAAGGGTAAGTTAACACAAGCAGAAGGCTTTCCATCTCATGACAGTCTGAATGAACGTTCGGGGTGCATTTTTCCTGTGTTGTTCTTCGGCTGTGACGGCAGCTGAGCTGTTTTAATAGCTCGTAAAGCCTTGAAGGGCAGGTGTGTGTTTTCTCACTGAGTCTTGTGGACGTGTACAGCTCTGCAGTGTGAAGAGACATGCGGCTCTAAATAAAACACATGCATGCATCCATGTTAATATAATTGGACTGGGTGAGTGGAGATCACTTTGAAAGCAAACTGCTTTTACAAATTGACGAGCCTATTCTTGCTGTGTTCCTCATCTTGAGCGGTTTTTTCTTTTGGTTGCGTTTATTCTCATGGGATGTGCTTAAATGAGAATAAGTTATGGTTGCTTAACTCCAGCCTGATTTATTATTTTCACAGTATCTTTTATGCTCTGAGCTATTGAGGTAGCCTATGGTCTTTCGGTTCAAAATGTTGCTGTCACATCTGTTTCAAGCACTACTCTACCCTCTGGTATCTGGGTTAAGATTGAGGCAGTTATGGGTTCAAAGCAGTAGCTTCTGAAGCTTTATCTCTCTCTTGTCCTTTATTTTACCTTTTTATTCTTTGATATATTGCCGTCTTTCAGCTGTAGAGCTCCTGATGGTGTCATTCATAATTCATGTAAATATTCAGGCTGATATCAAAGGAGAATTCTGCTGACCTATCAAATGTCTCATAGGCTTAAAGGCTAATTTAAATATTAAATGGTTTTTAATAAGAGGGTGTGGCTCACCTTCTGGATTGCAGGATTTATATTACGCTGACAGATTCTCTGGGTCATCAGAATAACGTTAGACAGAAGTCATCAAAAATGCACATTAATTATTATTTATATGTTGTTGTTTTTTTTACTGTGGTCGTCCTTGGATTAGTGCAAAAAAGAGGCTTGAATACCGGTAGAGGACACATGTGATGGTTGCCATGGCAACAGCAGAGCAAGGGAGGGACTGATACAGCATCCTCAATGCAATGCTTTTGCAATATAATGCTTTATAATGCTTTCACATGTGTTTATGTCTAAAGCATGTAGTGCAATTTTAAATGATTTAGTTTATGTGAATAGAGAAAGATGGATAGTATGTGTAAAGTGTATAAAAGCTATTTTCTCACCATAACTCTTTATCCTGTGTGCTTCAGCAAAACTGACATTTCGTGAGGATGTCTATAGCCTCGGGGAAGTAGATCAGGTTAGCATTCGCAGTGGTCAGTGGAGTCAGCGAGCCGCCATATATCTGAGTCAGGTGTCATTTCCTGTCAGTCGAGGTCTCAGAGTTCACTGGTATCTCTCCGCTGAACTCCTTCTTTCTCCATCTTTTATCCTCGTCCAACACAACTCTCGTGGCCCCTAGGCCGGGGCAAGTTCAGACTGCCATCTCTAAACATGTCTGCTGCGTTTAAGCTGAATGTGGGCCATCTTGACTCAATATTTCAGGACTTAACCAGAAGAGTGCATTAAAAAGTAAAATCAGGCCTTGCTTTTGATAGAATGCGTTATGGGCCATGGGCCTATAAAGGTGGGCTGTACAGTTGGTACGTATTTTGTTTCAAATTTGGCCTATGCAGAAAATCTGTGAAGTATTTTTATGCTACGCCTGATTAACCAACCAGCATTATTTTTCTACTAATTTTAATATTTTATTATTATTATTATTATTATTATTATTATGTATTTATTAATATAAAAATATTTTTATTTTATTTCAATTTTTTGTTTTAGTTTATTTAAATTTTATTTATGTGCTTTTGTCATCTTTTTTTAAATAAGGTTTAATCTAATATTATATATTTTAATTCAGCTGAATTGTAATTACATAACATTATTTTAATAATTACAGTCAACAATAATAACACTGTCGATAACTAATAAGTGTAGATATTCAAATTCTATTTTATTTTGTCTTAATAAATACAAATACAACAGTAACAGCAAGCAAACAACAAAATAAGACATCACAACAATTTATGTGTAGAATGACAAATTGATATTTTGACATTTGCTAAAGATTACATTATGCAGAGTTAATAAATCATTAGGGATTTTAACAATTAACTGTGAACTAATGAAAATTACTGACAGCAAAGGTAGTCAAATTGGTAAAATAAGAGAAATGTATATATTTGGTCCAAAAATAATATTTAAAAGATAAATTCTTGTTTTGACCAATAACCAATATTGTGTATCCTTAACAAATATGATGATAATATGATCTAGATGCCAGTTTGAGTTAACTGGTTGTACATGGGATAGGGTTGGGTTTGGGTCAGGACCAGGCTAGGATAATGAACCCCTGATAAACCCAGTTTGGCCTGGCCTCTCCGATGGGAGTGTCAGTGTGGAGAGGAATGCTCATGCTTTTGACTGGTGTGTGTGTGTGTGTGTGTGTGTGTGTCTGTGCTTGTGTATGCAGTTTGTGCAAGTGTTGAGAGGGGGGATGGTGGGCTCATTGTCTGCAGAACATGTTTGACAGGCTGTCTGCAAGGGGGAGCAGCTATTCAAACCTCTTCATCTTCTCCTCCTGTTTTTCCTTCTAAATTACCCCTGACAGGAGGGAGTGTGGAATCTGAACCCCAGCTTTGGGTTCACGTCGTAGGAATCCCCGCCTGGCCCGTGCCGTGAAGCTCACTACGGTCTTCCATCCAGACACTGTGTTCCTTAAAACATGAGGGGGAGACCTAGCTGTTAGCTTGATAGCTACCACCACCCTCATGATTAATGAAGGGCTTTTCTCACAGTCGTAGAGTTACTCAACACCTCTTTTGAAAGCTTCAGTCTATATCTCACTCTCCAGGTCTACAAGTCCTCGTGCTGCGAAGCACTCAATGGTTCCCCAGTGCTCCTCTCCACGATGTTGATTTAAGCAGCTATTTAAAGTGCAAGCATTATGAACTTATCGGTGTGTGAAATGTGTGCCGGCCCCGTCCCAAATGACACACATGATGTGGCCTTGTGGGCTCTGCTTTTGCGCGTTCATGAAATCCACACGACCGTAGGCTGTCATGTTAGGTTAAACCTTTTGTTAACCGTTGTGGACTTGACTGTGGAATATTACCCAATAACCCTTGCGAAGGACAGTGAGGACTAATGTTGTCATTTGGGACATTATTTCTCAAGCTTTAAGCTTGTCCCTTTTTTTTTTAATTCAGAAATGTATTCTGGTAAACAAAAGCTGGTTTTAACAAGGAATCAAGCAAACACTTAGGAGACAGGAAGGGGTTGACCTGTCCATTGGGACATGTCCATTATTTCTCAATTTCTAGGCAAGAATTGACCCCTTTATGTTAATTTAGAGTTTTGTTGTAGTATCAGTATTAGGGCTGGGCGATATATTATGCGCATCTCGTGAGTAAAGGCGGTTGTTTGATTAGCGGTATATCTCCATCAGCTGTTTTCAAATGAAGCACCAGTTCATTCACAGAGCTGTAGCTCACCGACAAGCTACCCCCAATGAATCACCCGCGAAACTGAGCACGATATTGCGTAGCTCGTCAGTGATCTACGGCTCTGTGTATTAACTGGCGCTTCATTTGAAAACAGGTGATAGTCATTTACCACTAATCAAAGAATCGGCTTTACTGACAAGATGCACATAATATATCACTCGATATGATATATATATATATATATATATTCAATTGTTTTTGTAGGTTTGACCACTTTTTGTTTCAGTTTTTGTTCTGTTATCAGCTGTTATTGATCAACCATGCATCAAGTGTAGACTTGAGGAGTTGATGTTGTCATTTGGGACACCTCCATATTTCTTATGGCGCTTTTCCACTACACAGTACCAGCTCGCCTCGGCTCGACTCGACTCGGCTCTGTTTGGTACAACTTTTACGCAGTGGAAAACCAAACAGAGCCGAGTCGATCCGAGGCAAGCTGGTACTGTGTAGTGGAAAAGCGCCATTAATTTCTAGAACCCTTGAACTTTTTCTTTTAATTGAGAGTTTTATTAACTAGCATTTAATGACTATAAAAACTAGTTTTCTCAACTGTGTAGACTTCGAAGATGGTGAGGGATAATGTCATTTGGGGTATGTCTCGTATTTTTTAGATTTCTAGGGTAGGTTTGACGCCTTTTCTTTCAATTGAAAGTTTTGTCCTGGTATTAGTATTTATCGACCATACAACCTGTTTTTATTAAATAGGGATCACTGTTTGCTGCTCAGTAATATCAATCTGTGATGGCCATTATTTAATAGCTTTTCACACTGACATTGATTTGCAGCAGTAAATTGACTGAAAGTTATTATTTGCAATGACAGTTGGTGATTTGTAGTGACATGAGCACAATCAATTTGATGATTCAATGAAGTTGAGTAGAGGATAACCTTATAAACAATAAATGCAACGACTATCAATGGGAATAAGAGGAAAAATCGAGTAGGAATGCGACTCTGTGACCTTTGTGATTTAATCTCTGCCAGTTTAATGCTTTTTAGTGGTAGAATAGCATTAATTGTAAATGTTTCAGGCAAGTGAAATGGTGTGCTTGTAGCCATAAAACAGATTAACACATGGCCTGTACATGTGAAGTAAAAAGCCGCTACCCCTGAATGCCCTGTTGTCAGCTTTCTGAGAGAAAATCTGATTTGGCAGGCACTCCCAGAACGCTCCCAGTGCTCTGCGTTATAATGACATTTGCACCCCAGAAACACTCTGCATTGGATACAGTCATGTACAGAATCCAAGCAACCAACTTAAACAGACCACTGAGTTATTTTGATTAATTTTCTTTTATTAAAAGATATGTAAATTGTGGAAAACACTGTGGGCTGTGTCAGTGAAGCAGTTGTGTGAGAGAATTTAATTTAATTTTATTTTATTTAATGTTACTGTATGACATGCACTGTTGGAGTAGGGTTTGCAAAAGCTTGCAATGTGGCAGTTTTGGTCACGTATAGTTAATATTTATTATCTTATTTCATAAAAACAGAACTGTAAATTGTTGCAGACACCGTCTAGAGATTATAAAAGCTGATTTACCTGGATTTTCAGTGTAATCGTTGAAAGCTTTTCTTGGTGTGGGATGTTTCCATAGCTTTTATCATTCTTTAAGAAACTAGGCCTTTCGTTTCACTTAACTGTGCATGCTGCTGCTACAGTACATAATTGTGTATTACTAATAATTGCCTTTATTTTATGCTTAGCAGGGCTCCAGAGTGCGACCAATTTGGTCGCAAATGCGACTGAAATTCTTAAATGTGCGACTGAAGAAAAATCGCGGTCGCACAGGTGCACCTGACGTTGCTCAGGCGAAAACATGAATTTATTTCGCAAGTGCAGCATCTCT
>JAUCMS010000079.1:14994730-15019192 GCA_032357445.1 Enteromius radiatus | reverse complement strand
GATTTGCCATCTCGAAGCGAGATTCCTATTCGTCGGCTCTCGACGTGACGTCGGAGAGACCGTACGAAAGGGAACTGAAAGTGAATTTTGTTCACTTTCACAGCGCTAACATACAGATGGCCTCAAAGCCAAAACACATGGACTAAAGGTTAAACGTGTGACTAAAACTTTGATTTAGGTTTCATTGGATCTCTAAAGGTTTGCTTCATGGCATTTCACAATCACACTAAAGTGTCTGTGGCCACATGAAATGGAAAGTCTTCTGCAACTCCACAAGATTTTCCTCCCACTGTGTCTCCTGCTTATTATTCGCTGATTAAACAATAAAGAGGGAGTCTTGCGGTTACGCTAATGACCTCCTAATAATGATGCTGGCTTGCCTCTGAATGAACCAAGGCTCCCATTATTTCTTTCATTTCCTTCCTGAGTTCAGCTTCACTCACTTCTGTAAGCATGTGAACTTTGTTAGAAAGAACTCAGTAACACAGAACGCTGGGAATTGGAAGGGCTGCTTGGCGTAAACACCTCGACTCGAACATGGAAAGAGCTCTGGCCGTGTTTCACGTCGCTGCTGTGGTTGGATCCTGGCTGGGGAACGAAGGCTGCTCTCCAACGCTGATCTCAGACCCGTCAAACACCTGTTCTTCTTGGCCTGAAGTCCGCACATGGCTATCTCTGGATCAGATGCGTCTCTGTATCATGAATATGAAATCTTGGAGATGGATGTTACTCTGGGCGGGTTTGAGCATCTCTGTCAGAGGGCCGCTAAGAAGATCTGCCAACAATTATAGGAGGAGGATATTTCTTTTCCCTAGCTTTTCAGCTTGTTTGACATAGTTGTCATTTATAGCTCGAGCAAATTGGTGGAAAGTCGCATGCGACAAACTTAACCACAAATGTCATGTTGCTGTCGAGACGCAACCAGCGATGATCACAGATTATTTAAAGCAGGCAAATTCTGGGTTAACTTATATGAGTCATGCGATAATATCACTTCTTCACTCCAGTAATGATACATAGTGTTAGCCAGGAAATTCTTGGTAACTGGAACAAACACAATCGGGTTCAACATTGGGCCTCAAGATTAATAGCTCTTCTAAATAACATACACTAATTTATTTATACTATATGCCAAAGGAAAATTTATGCGAGCGGAGGAATTTCCCAGCAATTTCCTTTTTCTCTGTGTGATTAATTACAGTTCACTGAGTTTTCTGCTGATGTGGATCTATCACTCGGATTTCTTTTGTGACTTTATTTGTCCCAGTCTGCTTGATCTGTATATCCTGTGCTTGTGTTTCAGATTGAAACTTTCCAATGAGGAAATAAAGAGGGCTATTCTGACTATGGACGAACAGGAAGATCTGCCCAAGGACATGCTGGAGCAGGTAAGTGAGCAATAATGGGAAAACAATATTGCAGTTGTGAGCTAAAACTTACAATTTTTAGATATACAATTCTAATTGTGAGATACGAAATGGAAAAAATAAGGAAAAAGGTTGCATTTTTGGGATATGTAGTCGAATAAACCATTTTGGAAAAAGTCTTAATTTGATAGAAAGTCACAATTAACATTTACAATTGTGAGATCCAAGTTACATTTGTTAGAAAAAAAAAATCACAATTGTGAGCTATATATAACGATGCAATCATGAGACATGAAGTTGCAGTTATGGAAAACAGTAACGTTTTCAGATATAAAGTGCCAATTGAAATATATAAAGTCACAATTATGGAAAAATATGCAATTGTGAGCTATAATGTCACCGTCGTGAGGGATAAAATCACAGTTGTGAGCCATTAAGTTGCCGTTGGGGGAAACGTGATGTTTTGAAATATTATTTTGTAATTAAAGGGGTCATATGATGTTGCTAAAACGATCATTATTTTGTGTATTTGGTGTAATGCAATGTGTTTATGCGGTTTAAGTTTCAAAAAACATTTCAACATACTGTACATTTTTGTTTCTCCTCTAAGCCCTGCCTTCCAAAACAGGTCGATTTGTACAAAGCACCGTTCTAAAAAACAAAAAAGCGAGGTGTGCTCTGATTGGCCAGCTATCCAATGCACTGAGATTGGCCGTATAGCGGATGAAATCACAATTTACAATTGTTAGCTGTATAACGTCGCCGTCATGAAGAAATAAAATCACAGTAGTGAGCTATAAAGTTGCAATTCTGAGAAATTCGATTTTACGAAACAGCTTAAATATAACAATGCAATGACTAGAAATAAACCATTATGAGATATTATAGAAAACAGTCAAATTGTGATATGTAAAGTGGCAATTATGATAAAGTAACTACGTTACATTTACTACCAAGTAACTTTTTTTACTCTAAAGCAGAAATAGTCTTCTAAAATCTTCATTATTGGTGCTTTTGTCATTGATGGTGATTTCTTCACTGCTCCAGATGCTCAAGTTTATCCCAGAGAAGTGTGACGTGGACCTACTAGAGGAGCACAAGCATGAGTTGGACCGCATGGCAAAGGCAGACCGCTTCCTTTACGAAATGAGCAGGTAGGACAGTTAATCATGTTGATGTGTTCATATGCGACGGGTCTTATTTGTCGGCCTGTGTAAACCATTGTGATGCATCTCGAGTAAAAAGAAGTTTAAAAATGCATCACAAGTGTGAATAGACCCTAATTTAATTAACTTTTTTCCTTACACGAGGAGCTTTATTTAGTTAGATAAATGTGATGGCTTAACAAAGTTAGTCTTTGTCCATTTGAAAATAAAGGCTCCCAACATTTTTAATAAGAAGCTTTGAAAATCTTAAACCGATATCTAAATGTTGCTGCACACTAGCCGTAAGCCCTGTTGCTGATTGGTTCGGCTCTTTATTTCATCTTGGCACCACAGTGAGCATCGTGCTGTTCACCTCCACAGTCTCACACTGTGGATTTCATGATGTTGGCTGAGTACATTGTATGTAAGGAATATCTCATCCGTGAAGGCCACCCACCACTGTACAGTGACTTATTTAGATCTGTTTCATTTTTCCACACACTCGCGATTTCCTGTAGGAAGGAAGGAAAAGGGTTATGAATCCTGGGTGACACGTTGATCTGGTCAAGCTGAGGATCCCATTCAGCGTCAATATTTTCTGTAACTAAATAAGTACTATCTTAGCGTAGATGTGCAGCTTTCTGGCAGAGGAGCTTGGCCAAACAAAGCACAGGTGCTTTGGCTTGCTAGCATTTTCTTCCTCTGTTTATGAGACCCTAGTGAGTTTTTTTTTTCACTCCGCTGTGGCTGATGTGTTTGGAGCATAGAGGATGGAAGGCAAATCTTTCCAGGAATCGACTGGGTTGTCCGATTTTAGTCTCTAAGGCTGTGTTTGGGCCCTTGGCAAGTGCGGTAACCACGGTGATTGTCCCCAACACAAGAGTGCTGAATGCAACACAGCAGCGTCAGCTCCAGATCTGTGTTTCAGACTGTTTGTTCTTTATTCAGCGGGAACCATTAATGCTGTGTATACAGATCATGTGCATTTTATTGTGTCATATGCAAGACAATAAAGCTCTACCGCTCATTTAGAGTGTATTATGGGTGATGTAGCATGCAATCCTTTTAATGGAGCTTGCTTTTATATTGTTAATGTACTCTGTCTCTTTCCCTATCCCAATCTCTTTCTTTGTCCTTCACTCAGAATAAACCATTACCAGCAGAGGTTACAGTCTTTGTACTTCAAAAAGAAGTTCGCTGAGAGGATTGCAGAAATTAAACCTAAAGTTGAAGGTTTGAGCATGTGCACCTTAAACACATTTGTTTTGCAAAAATCAGTTGAACGTTTTTAAAGCTGTGTTGTTGTTGTTGTTTTTCTTTTACATTTATTTGCTTATTTACTATTTATTTTTTGACTTGTTTTGAACACAGTTCCATTTTTAGTATATTAACTTAGTGTTGACAGGTCTCAATCAGAACAGGAAATGAAACCATAGAAATATATCAGAAAGGACAATACACTAGAAACAAAAATTATATCTAAAAATAATAATAGCAATAACATAATTGAATTTTTTTTTTCTTTAATTCAGTAAGGATGCATAAATTGATTAAAAGCAGTGATAGGCAATGATTAATCATGATTATTCTCATCCAAAATAAAAGGTTTTTTTGACAGTAAAAACATTTTATTTACTTTAAATAAAGGCTATTCGTTTGAACATTTTATTAATCAAAGAATCCAGAAAAACTGTATCACCGTTTCCACCAAAATATTAGTTAAATATACATTTATTTTAAAATTACATTTGTTTTAAAATATTACTATTTTATTGCATTTTATCATCAAATAAGTAAGAATTACTGCAATAAAGTGCAGAATATTTAGATTTAGATGAATTAAAATGTAATGTATAATTAATAAAAATAAAAATAATTTAAAATTATAGATTTTATATTAAAATTATATTTTATAAAAGTATATAAGCACTTGAATAATTTGGAAACATTATGATTTACATGCAGTAAACTTATATTGCGAAATAGTATTTAATTTAAAACAACTGTTTTCTGTCATTTTTTAAAAATGTATTTTATTCTTGTGATAGCAAAGCTGTATTTTCAGCATCATTACTTCAGTCTTCAGAGTCACATGACCATACAGAAATCATAGTATTCTTATTTGCTGCTTAAAAAAACAAAACAAAGATAAAAGGTTATGTAAAATAAATGCTGTTCTTTTGACATTTGCATTCATCAAATAATGTTGGAAAATACTAAGCAGCAACAACTATTTGTAACATTGATGATAATAATAAGAACCATTATTAATAAGAGCACCAATTCATCATATTTGAACAAAGTGTGACACTGAAAACTGGAGTAATGGCTACTGAAAATTCAGCTTTGAATTCACATTTTAAAGTATATACAAATATAAAATAGTTTAAAATTGTAATAGTATTTACAATTATGATGTCACAATTAACAGACTACTGATGTCCTACTGCTTAAATGTGCTAGTGCTAATGATTACAGTATAGTTAATGAGCATGAAACATTTCAGGCTTGTTTTGCCTTGTGTTTTCCTTCCAGCGCTGTCCAAGGCCTCAAAAGAGGTGCTGCACAGCAAAAATGTCAAGCAGTTGCTGGAGGTGGTGCTGGCGTTCGGCAACTACATGAACAAAGGACAGAGAGGCAACGCTTACGGCTTCAAAATCTCCTCACTCAACAAGATCGCGGACACCAAGTCCAGCATCGACAAGTGAGAAGATGTGAAAAAATACAAACAAGTCATTTATTCCCCGATTTTACATTCATACATGTATTGTGGTCCTTGTCCCATCGCAGGAATATCACTCTCCTGCACTACCTGATCACCATTCTGGAGAAGAAGTACTCCAAAGTCATGTTCTTCTCCGAGGAGCTGCAGAACGTGCCGGAAGCTGCAAAAGTAAAGTAGGTATACTGTATCTGCGGAGCCGCTGGTGTGCGCTTCTATCGTCAGCTTTACGATTTACAAGCCTTTAGGGTCTACTTGTGCTAAATGGATTTTGGAAATAGTTTTTGCGGTGTCACTCCCGCCCACCGCTGGGCTTAAATCCATGCTGTGGGTCATACAAGCTTTTGGTTACTCACATATGCAGAGCAAAACCCTAAATTATAGCCGGAGGAAATGGGGCCCTCGCCTCTCCTGGCTCCTGGGTGCTGAAATATATAAGTGGAAGAGAGATACATGCATACCATCGTAGCTGAAAGAGCTCCGCTCGATGACCTCTCGAGATCTGCGTGCTGCTGTGAAGTGTGTGCCAGCAAATTTGGGCCAAATTGTGAGTGATACACTGTCACCCTTTAGTAAATAGTTTCTAATTTTGAGTCATTGCCTGAAAGGGGCTATTTCAATGTACAGTAGAAAGGCCACTAAACTACTTTTTAGTCGTGCCAGCTAGACTAATGTAATCATGCTCGGTCCACCAGTGAAGTCACAAGACCGTGATCTCATTTGAGAGGACTGAAAGAATCAAATAAAGGACTCTGTTTATAAGTCTGTGTCATTTATTTAGCAAATAAATATATATATGTACCAGGGTCACAAGGTACATTGAGTTTGAGTGCTCATTCAGCAAGTGCACACAGGTTTTTCTATAATCGTGTCTCTGTGTACTTTGACGGTTCAGTTTTCTTACAAAGGCCTGTTTGTGTGGAGGGAGGAATAAAGGCTGCACAGATTGAAGACAAGCGGCTATCAGACCAACTGAGGTCATTTGTGTAGCTAAGAATAGCTCGGCTCGAAACAAGCATTAAATGCAGTATCTAACTAATGGAGTCACTTTAGTGCTATCACAGGGGTTAAAGTTCAGATAGACGCATGTTAGACATATCTGTGCTTCTTATCAGTGTGACCCGTTTGGATAAAAGGCTAAAAAAAAAAAAAGCTGTGTGGATAATGGACATTTTTGTTGCCAAATATTTAAAAAGCAGCTGACTTTGATTGAGAGATGCACAGTTTATATGAAAATATTAAATAATTAAATTGAGCTAATAAAATATAAAATCAGTAACTAAATATACTATTTAAATATGATATCAATGTTAAAAAACATTAAACAAATATAAATATTTAATGCAATTGCATAAATTTGATTTAAATTTCAGCATTAACATTATTAAAATCAAGGGTTTATAAAAGGGTTATATATTATTTTAATGGACCTGAGATAACATTAACCATTGGACTGAAATAAACAAAGATGAATAAATACTGTTACAAACATGTTGCTGATTGTTTATTAATTTACATTATTTAATGCATTAACTCACATTAACTATTGGGACCTTAATGTAAAATGCAAGGACAATAAATTTATGGCAAATGAAACCAAAAGTATATAAAATGCATCTAAATTTATATGAAAAACCATAAAATACATAATACTTGTTGGTAAAAACTTGTTTTAATTATAATTATCAAATAATAATAATTTATAATCAACAATTGTTTGCCTCCAATTACAAGCTTTTTTCATATTTTTAACTTAAACACAAATATTATTTGTTTCACAGCATTCAGATGTTCTAAGATGCATTTTTATTTTTGGAAATGAAGTTCCCCATTGATTTAGCTTGCGTTTTATAGCAGACTGATCAAATTATGTTTTTATATCATTTCTCCTTACCTTGAGGACATCTTAATTTCAAAGTGTGACAGTTTACCCCTGTAGAAATTATTCTTGCTCACACATAAAGTGACATGGATCTCTCTGATTGTGTCTTTCCAGCATGACTGAACTGGAGAAGGAGATCAATAATCTTCGCAGCGGCCTGAAGAGCGTAGAGAGCGTAAGTGCTGCATGATTCCTCTTTTTTTTCAGGCTTAAAAGCAAATGACGTACACAGTTTCTGTCTCTCACGCAGGAGCTAGAATTCCAGAAGAAGCGTCCTCAGGAGTACGGAGATAAGTTTGTGTCAGTAGTCAGCCAGTTCATCACAGTGGCCAGTTTCAGCTTCTCTGATGTCGAGGACTCCCTCAGCGAGGCCAGAGAACTGGTGAGTGTGTGTTGGACTGCATTTGTTTGTTTGGGTGTGTATGTTTAAGATGCACATCCTGGTGCTCAGCCTTTCCTTCAAAGGCCAGCTGGAGAAACAGGCCGCGGTCACTCTGGACGTCCTGCTGCGTGCAGGAGCTGACCTTCAACCTCTCGCTGTGAACGCTTCCTATGTAGCGACCCTGGCACTTTCACTGGGCTCTGGGGGCCCCACAGGACTCAGAGAGGGAGCTGAACATATAACTATTATTGCTTTTGAGAGGTCCATCTGTGCCGATGGAGGCAGACAGTTGTTAACACGCACGCTACACAATGTCTTCCAGTCCTGTGAGGGGAAATGGTAATATAAAATGTCAAGGTTTTCTTTTTACGTGGGTTTTGAAAGGTACAGTGCAGTAATTGGGATTGGGATTTTATGACAGGATTGTAATGGTTTTGAATGTTACGGTTTCTCATAAATGGGACGTCCCTCATTTAAGTTTTTAGAAATATAACCTATTTTTGTGTTAGTGTTAGCTTCATATTTATGTGATGTAGTATTTAATGCATAAAGTTATTAATAAATATCAGTCACACCACACAACATTTTACAACCTAAATTAACTTATAAAATGGTAAAAAATGACTAATGTTATTTTGATATTTATTATATAGGCCTACTATAATGGTATTTATTAATATATGCTTTTAATTGTTTTTTATTTAATAATAGTTTTAATTTATGTAGTGCAGTTCAATTTTTAATATAAAGTATTGTTAATTAATAAATATCCGTCACACCAAATGACATTTTACTACCTGAACTAACCTCATAAAATGGTCAAGAATATTGTATTTTGTTTTATATATATTAATTTGTGATATTTTTCTAATATTAATAAGCAGTAAAACAGTTTTGTTAAAATATATTTTTTCTAATAAATATTTTTAATAGGTTATGCCAAAATATGAACTTTTATTTTTATTTAATTAAATTGTATTTATTTTTATAATATTTGTCTCCCTTTGTATAAATAGTGTTTTAATGCATATGTCTTAACAGAGAGGACCTACACATAAATGCACAATAACACGCCACATGCACTCTGTAGCAGAAAAGATGCGTCTCCAACCCAACCTAGGCCTCCTGGCTGAAGTCTGAGACCGATAAGAAGAGATATAAAAGCAGGGCAAAGGAGAAATAAAAATATGCCCCTTGGCTCAGACACATACAGGCCCACAGAGGAGCTGTTCCATATGGCAGTGATAAAGACACATCAAAGGCATTGTGGGAAGACTAGGCCTCCTCCCCTGTGGTGAGACGGCACGAGGCAGCAGCAGTGCCATGGCAAGACTCCAGTCCCCTGTGTTTAGGCTGTAATCAGTCACTGGAGAAATCTGGGTTAACAAGACCACTTTATGCTTGGCTACCGGTGACCGGATAACTAGCAGTGCGTCACTCACTTCATTTACCAGAAGTTCATTAGACCCCCAGAGTTTGTTATGCTACCGTCTGCCCGTTTTACTGCAAGTTGTTGTTCCTCTTGATATTACCATCATTTTCTTAAATGGACAATTGTCTTTCAGCAAATAATTAACATAACAACAACAAACCAGTCATTTATAGCTATGATTAAAAAAAAAAATGATAGTACATATAGAATGTGTTATAATAAAGACAAATACATTTTGTTGAGCCATGTTTGTTGCTCTAATATATTTTAAGAATATTGCATGTTCTATGAGATATTCTTGGAAGTATTCATGTTCAGGGCAGGAAATGGCTTTCATATGACCAGTGCTTCTGTTCTCCAGTTCTTAAAGGCGGTCAAGCACTTTGGTGAAGATGCTGATAAGATGCAGCCCGATGAGTTCTTTGGGATATTCGACCAGTTCTTGCAGTCTTTTGCAGAGGCCCGTCAAGAGAATGAGAACATACGCCGGCGCAAAGAGGAGGAGGAGCGCAGGGCACGGATGGAGGCTCAGGTCTGTGAAGTTTTAGAAAATAACAATTCTCAATCTCAATATTTAACGATCACTACCTAGACTTAATCTTTGCACATTAAACATAAATGCGACCTAACGTTTACACACTGCCTTCGAAACTTCTGTTTGTCATAATAATATTCGGATTAGCTCGACTTCAGGAGCTTTACTCAAAGAAAGTGAATGTTTTAATTGAACCAAATATGACAAGTATGAACACATCACTACAATAATGTAATAATGCTCAAGCCAAAACACTCTAGAGGCCCATATCTCATATCTTCACCCATTCACTGCCAAGTCTTGACATCATCTTTTTGATATCTTTCAGCTCAAGGAGCAGAGGGAGAAAGAGAAGAAGGCTCGAAAAGCCAAAGAGAACGGAGAGGACGACGGGGGCGAGTTTGACGACCTGGTGTCGGCTTTGCGTTCTGGAGAGGTTTTCGATAAAGATCTGTCGAAGATGAAGCGTAATCGCAAACGCATCAACAGTCAGACGTCAGACACCGGCAGGGAGCGTCCAATTACCAAGCTCAACTTCTGAACGGCGGTCAAGCAGACCAACCACTGAGACGCATTTCATTACAACCAAACAACCTCTCTGTGGTGGTGAATGTCTGGAGGACACTCATTAGTTCCTCTCCTCAGATTTAACTCGATCCCGGGTAGCGGAGGAAAGCATGTTTACCCAAAGACGGTCAGCTTATCATGTGTCATGTGACTGTAATAGAAAGCCTGTCTAAATGCAGAGAGAAAAGACTCTGAGAAATTAGGAGTACGGCTGCCAAATGAACCTAATTTAATGATTTACTTCATCGTAAGTGCTGGAGCACCAAGATATTATCAGAGATTGACATAAGTGTGGGTTCAGAAACTCTCTGGGCTCATTTTTTCTTACTGTAACCAAACAAATCGCCAAAAGTGACACTGAGTCTTGGCATGCTAAAGCGTCACTCATCTGAACTCCTCGATTTCTTGCTTTTCTGACTGATTCAGTGGGAATGGATGTTATTTAAAGATTCAATGACAAGTGTCTGTGCATAGGCCACTGAAAGAAGCTGTAAAGTGACTGTACACCTTTAAGAAAAGGATTCTGACCTTTTGACAAAAGGTGTTTGTTTTTTTTTTAAATATAGAGCGTTTTAAAGGAATATTACTGACATTAATAACCAGGGCTGTGGGATGCTTTTTCAGAAAGAAGACTGCGTTGTGATATCCGGTACAGGCTGACTGGGAATGATTTTTTTAAAGGTGTGTTTTTAGGGGCCTCTGAAGCCTACGTTGTCTTAAACACTGTGGACGGTCATTGTACAGACTCTATGCAGTTTCTGATGTCAAGTGTTGGTCCTCTGTTTCAGTTTTCATGTGAAATGTAGTCATATTTAAAATGATCTGTAAGTAACTGGATCAAGGCAATACTCTTCTTCCCTTACGTTCTTCCTTCCTGTTTTTTATTTTTATTTTTTTTTATCAGCAGCCTAGTTGTATGGTGTAACAAAGTTTCCTTTTTCAGTGTAAGATACCTCCATTGGACTTTTATAATTTAAGCAAAACACAACCTTCCATTGAAAGATGAATCGTAAGATAATAAATGGAAGAATCCAGAATCAAGTAGTATTTTCTATGATGCAGTCAATGTGTCATCTGATTGTTAGTGAACGGTAATACAAAAAATTTATCACAAAAAGTGATTCATAATCATAAATGACAGTTTAAAAAAAAAATGTATTAAAATAAAGTAAATCATAAGTTTCAGTCATAAAATCTTCGTCAGGCAAAAAATAAAAATCCAAACATTATATTAAAAAGATTAAAAGCAGTGTCATCACACTGGTTCCTGCAGTCAGATGATGTCCCCTGGTGGGCATTATTAGCAATTACAACATGACATTTTTCTACATTAACGTTTAATGTTTTTTCATTAATATTCTCTTCTGTTCACAAAACCTGCATTTGAAATATTTTTTTACAATTTGATTTAAAAGAGCTGATATCTATTTTAATATATTTTAAAGAGTAATTTATTCCTGTGATTTCAAAGCTGAATTTGAGCATCGTTACTCTGACACAATTCTTCATAAATCATTCTAATATTCTGATTTGCTGTGCAATAAACATTATTATTAATATTATTATTATTATGAAAACAGTGGAGTATATTTTTTAGGTTTCTTTGATAAATAAATAAATTTATAAATAAGATAAATAAATTAATAAATGCAAATCTTTGGAGCTTTCTATTCATCAAATAATCCTGAAAAAAAGTACTCTACGGTTTTAAATATTGATAATATAAAAAAAGGTTTCTTGAACAGCAAACCAGCATATTAGAAAGATTTTTGAAGGATCATGTGACACTGAAGACTGGATTGCTTAGTAATGATGCTGAAATGTAGCACTGTCATTACAGGAATAAATTGCATTTTAAAATATATTCAGATACAAAGTAGTTATTTTAAATAGTAAAATACCTCACAGACTGCTTTTGCTGTATTTTGGATTGCAGGCTTGGTGAGCAGATGATGATAAAAAAAAAAAAAAAAAACCAGACTGTTTGACAGTGTATATACTATATAACTAATTATATTATTGGCTCTATCATTTTTATACATAATTATAATTTAGTCCTATCCTATAGTGTGTGGTATATACATAGAACTAAACAATATAAAAAGTAAAACTTTGTGAAAATTGTAATTGTTAGTTAATGTGAATCAACAAAATATAAAGAAGTCATAAAATGTTTATTCAATGGCTAATCATGATTTCCTTTCTAAAGAGCTTACATCAGAAGATTGACATGCTCTTGAGCTCAGAAAACCCATCGTACACTGTACCTGCGGTCAGAAGCAGAAATATCTTGTAACCATTACGTCAGCGCAGAAGAAAGCCTCCTCTCAGAGGGTCATCACTCTCTTGGATGAAGCTGGCCACGCCGCTGTAGTGAGCATGACCTTCGACCTCCACTACCACAGCCCTGAAGTCCCCACACGTGGTCTCCTTCAACAACAGATGGGCTACATTTACTTGTTCTGTTGAAGAACATAAACTGCATTTCCAGAACTAGACCCTTAAATGGTTTATATTTTCTACAGGTACCTCTATTGCTTTTCCTGTAAACACTGATCCTGTAGCTCCACTCTTAAAGCTTCTGGTCTGGTTGAGTTCAATCAGGCCTTTATGGTACTGAAGAGCTATACGAGCAGTGACACCTGACCCTGTAGGGCTTCGGTCCACCTGACAACCCATATAATAAACCTCTGTCACATGACCAGTCCTAAATTGCTGTATATGGATAAATATAAACAACTTTTTTACCTGTGCATCAGCAAACACACACACATTGGCCGTGGGCTCTTCAGAAAAAGCATCTTTGCCGTCAGTAAGGATTGTGCCGTAGAGGAAGGCTAGATCCTCACTGACTGGATGGTACAGCTTTACCTAGAGTCATTACAACACTTAGGTCAGTTATCCAAATTATCATACAAAATTACAGACTAGTAAAACACTATGTTGAATAAAGGAGGTTTATGTTTCTTTCACTTCACCAAAAAATTTTATTTCATGTTCTACTAATTTTAGTTTTTCCACTTAAATCTGCAATTACTGATGCAACATTTCAATTTTTTTTCCTCTTTTTAAATATTAGTTCTATTTTACTTCAGCTTATTTCCATGAACAAAAATGATTTCTCAGCTAGTTTTAGTTAACAAAAACAGCAGTCACCTGGGATTTGACAGCATCACTCACAGCAGTGGCTGCATCCACCAGATCTCTGGTTTTGGACTTGTTGACATCCAATCCAAATTTCTCAGCATTCACAAAAGCATAAAGAGCTCCACCATAACTGATGTCCACAGTGATGGACCCATATCCTGGTACCGAGACACTCACATCTAGAAAAACAAGTATGGCAAAGAAGAAAACGGTTCTCTTAAAGACAATTTAAACAAGTTTGGCAAGTGATTAATTAAAAACACACCAATATCTCACCAAACTGCTCACCTGTAGCGAAAGCGAAGGCTGGCACGCTGTGGAATCTGACAGCTCCAGTTTTCCCATTGGAATACTGTGTAAAGGCCTTCACTAAGCCACAGGGGCAGTGTATGTTTATCTGTGTCTCTGGTGAAGTGGGCGCTTCAATCAAGCCATAATCCACCGCGAAGCGCCCGAGAGCAATGACAGCGTGGCCACACATGGTGCTGTACCCTTCGTTGTGCATGAACAAGACGCCAAGATCAGCCTCTGCTAACTCACTTGTGACCAGCAGGGCTCCGTACATATCGTAGTGACCACGAGGCTCGAACATTAACACCTTGCGAAGATGATCAAGATGCTCTCTCACATAGCGTCGCTTGGCAAGGATAGTGTCGCCTTTTATCTCTGGATACCCACTCAGGATAATGCGCAGCGGCTCTCCACCTGTGTGCATGTCCACTACTGATAACACAGAGCCGGAGTGAGGGGGGAGCTTTGGGAACTCCATAGAGCACTCTTTAGGAAAAAAAACAAAAACATACTTGAAATAGTCAATTGAAACATTGTCCTTGATCCACTTTTAGATAATTATAAGATAATTTAATTTATGATTTAATGTATTGATTTAAAATGATTTAACATATTGCAGATTTATGCTAATCACTCAGTAAATATGACACAAATCTGCACAAATAATACCTAAATAACAACTTTACAAAGAGGTGATTGCAAAGACAGCTAAAAATAAAATAAAAATAAATAATAATAAATAAAATAAATAAATAAATAAAATTAGCCTAACATTACCTAAAGTAAAAAAGTGATCAAATGGAAATTTTGCAAACATGTCAAAATTGTGTGTGGAAAATAGCACCGTTGAGCTTTTTTTTTTACTGTCGTACACCAATATTCTATTAAATAATTAACATAATTTTGATAGTCATACATTGTGGGACCATTACAAGACGTCATTCAGACCATAATCCTAAAGACTTGTTGCACAAATATCCTGTAGATAACGTTAATGAGATAACGCAAAGAGTATCTTACCGTGACAGCTATACTGTTGATAATTATGAGATAAACAACACGTTCAGCAAAAAAGGGAAAACCTAAAAATGCAGCTGTTTACTAAAAAACTGCTCGTTTTGCTACTTTGCAGTGTTTCCAACTCCAGTTGGAAAGTTGTGCGCAGTGGCTCTTTACTGCCTCTCTGTGACCCGGATGAGAATGACACATACCGAATAACATACGTGTTACGTTGAATTATTATAATTTTTTAAAACTTTTATTTATTCGAAGATTAATCTGGTAATCGCTTTTCTTATGAATCGGATCTATTTACATCCGTGTTAATATTTTAAATAAAATTTTCTTTTAAGGGTATATTTCTATTAAAATGAATACCCTTTAAAGGATGGATTATAAATGTATGAATGCACATAAATAGGCCTATATAAAATCAGTTTCATTCACATAGGCTATGTAAATGGGAGAATCAGAATGTGCACACTAACTACCTCTTCACCATAACGTCAAACTTAATAAACAATTCCATTTCATATATCATTATATATATTTTATTCCAGTGTTTGTAATGTAGCTTGAATTCATGGCTGTTAAAAGTGAAATGAGAAAGATACAGCCATGTGGTTAAGATCCCTGATACGATTATGTCTGATATCAACAGTCATAACTGAGCGAAGCAATAAATGCATCAGGTGACTATTTTAGGCAGCAGGGGGCAGTGCATGTTTGCATTTATAATGTATGACATGGAAGCTTATTTAATTGAAAACATAATTTTTCACTTTTCCAAAAAGATTTCAGAAATAATTATTATAACCTAAAACTACCTTATCTGCTTCTTCTCCTCGCTTTGTCCAGTTCTATCACTCAATGTCAATTAACGGCTCTCTTGAACCGGATCCTTAAACGATTCATTATAACCATTTCGCACTTAAATTGCGACATGACAACAACAACAACAACACCACACATACGCTTACAAAACTGCAGTGCTACAAAAATTCACACACTCACAAAAAAATAGTATTTTCTTTAAAAACCAGTTGAGCCAAACGAGCCGTTCGAACGAACCGATTCTTTAATTCGAACTTCCCGGAGCTCCGAAAAGGTGTGTGTTCTACTTCAAGTTCACGCGGATTGAAGGCGGAGTTAAAAGACTTCAAACAAGCCATTGCCGCGACGCCCTGCGCAGTGCTCCTTTTCACTTCCAAATGCTTCCAAAGGTGCAGTTGAGAGGAAATAATTGAGAGGAATTGTCAGCAACCTGAGACAGCAAACAGCGTTCTTTAATTGTGAGTTTGTAAAACTTTCTGTATTAAATGAATGGTGAACTGCAAGCCATGAATTGTACAAAAACATCATGTTTCTGTCAAGTGCGTCGACATGGCATTAAAAATTAAGCGCACCATCAGTTTATTATCTCATAGTTTGTATAGTTAGTTGCTTTTATAGAATGATTCATTCTAATGGTGATTCCCAGCTTTTAACTTTTATGTGCATTTCTGCTCATGTTCGTTTATTAATGAATGCACCTGTTTGTAACGCAGTTTAGTTCTGAAACTACAATATTTGAGTGTTTGATCATTTAAGCAAGAAAAGTGACACATAATGGAAGTTCAGGAGGAGTTAGTTTTCCTAATTTTCCCTGTGTAAGTTAACAGCTCAGGTGTTGAGATCCAAGATGAACAGATTGTACTAAACACACCAGGTTTGGTCACCCACCCCATGTCCTGTGGATTCTTATTTTTGATGGTGCATGAGTTTAAACAGCACTGTCATTACTTATGTTTAAGTAATATGATTCTTTTTAGCTGATTATCAGTGGCATCCCCACCCTTGCCTGTATCACACCGCACCTAACAGGTCTTTTCAGAGCCAGGCTTTGTCTGGTCTTGCTGTTCCACTAATTAGTTAGATGTTTTGGGGCTCAGTCATTATTGTTATGTAATAGATGTGTTTGGAGGGTGCAGAAGACTGTATAGCAGCTAAGTTTGATTTGAAATGTGGATTTGTTTTAGTTTTGTGAAACAGAAGCCACCTTTCAAAGAGTGTCACATTGGTTACTGTGTCCTTGCAATAATAATAACACCACAGGCTGTGTCATCTGATACAGTTTCACTTGAAGTGGAGCAGGGAGAATGAGGACGTGCATGTCATCTCATGACACTGCGAATTATGAGTTGCATTTATGAGACCCCAAATACTGACAGTAATGTCACTCGTGTAGAGGTCATTTGTGAAATTAACATCATTGCATGTAGATGTCCTTTGTTTGACTGAACATAACTACTTTTATTTGGTCAAAGCTTGTTGAGAACGTTTCCACAAAAAAACCCCAAATAAAAACAAGAAATTGTATTTCTATAAAGAATGCAGGCTGCTTTAGGACCAGTAAATTTAAAGGTTAATTTTAATTTTAATTTCATTTAAATAAAAATATATAAAAACCAGACTAAAGTCAATCCCGCAAATACTAAATGTAAATATGCAACATAAATTTTATATTTCATTTGATTGTCAAACAAACAAAAACAAGAAATTGTATTTCTATAAAGAATGCAGGCTGCTTTAGGACCAGTGAATTTAATTTAATTTTAATTTAATTATTAGTAATATTCTAATTTTAATTTCATTTAAATAAAAATATATTAAAACCAGACTAAAGTCAACCCTGCAATTACTAAATCTAAATATGCAACATATATGTATCTATATTTCATTTGATTATACACTACACTATATACTTCTACACATACATACTGCACATAGGCCTTTGTGTGTGTGCATATATAATGTAAACACACATACATACATAGATACATGATTGTGTGTGTGTGTAATTTCTTTGTTATTTCCTTTAATTTAGGGTGAAACTTCTTTAAATGCAGCTCCACAGATTCACCTGTGCTTTGTTTAATCATGGTGTCAGTTACCAGGAATGCAGTTTGGATTACAGGATCATTACAGGTGCAGTCTTAGTCTCAAATGCTTATTTAAGGGAATTATGGTAAATGAGGATGAAGTTTACGCATATGCACAATGCATATTGCAAGTATTAGCTGACACTGAATGCTTTTTGCATGTCATCAGTCTGTCCTATTAATAGCATCGGACACCATGCCTGTCTCTCCATCTATCTTGCCCTTTCTCTTACTCTTCTGTCAGTCAGTCTTATACATATGTGGAAAAAAGTACATGGACAGCTGGTAACAATATCTGCATATTCCCAGTGTTTATTTACCCTTTTGATGTCAACGTTGGCAGCTGTGAATGAGGCTGCTTTTTCCACATCTCTGACTGTTTTAGATGGTGAGTCTGAATCTCACCCAGAAACAACAGGTGTGTGTGTGTGTGTGTGTGTGTGTGTGCGCGCGCACATGTGTTGAATGAGTGACTGTATTCTGGAAGAATCAGGAGTGATTCAAGCAATGCCCTCTAATGACAATTCAGTCATTTTCACAATAAATAACAAGGTTGAGTGTTCAAAAGAGTCCTGTTATACTTTCAGGTAACTCATTCAGAGTTCATATGAGACCTATTAACAAGCTTTTTAGAAGATATTTGTCTTCCTTCTCTACTTATTTTTTTTTTTTTTAATAAATCTTGAGTCTAACTGGTTGGTATCTAGAAAAACAGAATAGTGTTACATATTGTGCTTTACACAGGAAACAATACAGGTAAGGCAGCCTTTTAAAAAATGTTAATAGGGTGCTTGCATAATTTTTTTATTACTTGACAACCAAAAATATGTATGTGTATGTATATTTATTTATTTATTTATTTATTTATTTGTATGTATGTATATAATAATTATTTTAAATATGGTGTTTGCATACATGTCTTTACTTGACAACCAAAGTGGTTTTTATATATATATATATATATATATATATATATATATATATATATATAAATACTTTTTTGTGTTTGCGTACATTTTTTACTTGACAACCAAAAGTGGTATACACTTGACATAGCATTTTATTTTATTTATTTATTTTATTATTTTTGTAGTTTGAGAACAACATAATAATAGATGATAAATACTTTTTGCTGTCAAAAATGATAATAAAAATAATTAATATTACATTTACTTTTTCTTTTTATTGAGTATATGTTCATATATTCAGTAACAACAACTGTTAATTATTTTATTATTATTGTTGTTCTTACTATTGTTGTTGTTTTTGTGAACAACATAAATTAATATTATTATTATTATTTAAACAGTAAAAGTCACAATTAAAATAATTTATATCTAATCGCAATTAAAATAGCATTTGAGTGTATTAAGCTTATAACCACTTCTGAATATACAGTAGTCAGTGTAGCATTTCAGTAACGATAATTATTAGATCAAGTCATAAGCCCTCAGGCTGCCTGTGTGTCTGTCTTCATATGTGTATTTATTATGCACTTCCCTCTGAATCGTACTTCCGTCTTGATTCATTTAGTAGCTTACTATTCTGTATTCATTTATGAGACTTTATTGGCGTTGTGTGTGGATTTGGAATATGATTAGCCTAATCTCCCCAGGACACTTCCTCCTTTGCTTTCCTTCTTCACAATCAGTACTTTATGCTGTTGTTGTTGTTCATGAGTGCCTTTGTGCTAAATGAAACCGTTTTGCTGTCTTTGTCATGTTCTCTTATTAGCTAACTGGGGCTGAATCAGTCATGTTATTTTTATTATAAATATAAAAACAGGCAACAATTCAAGTTAAATTGATCTTTTATCATTGTGAAATGTAAAATGCTGTGCTTACTGATTTAGAAAGAATGAGATCTATTGTAATGTTTAAAACTGCTGTGTTTATGCTAACAATAGTTAGCAACCAGTTTTATTTATTTATTTTCTTATCATTTTAGTGGGAATGAGTGTGTGAGTGTGTCAAAGCAGCAGTAATGGCATCAGGGGGACAAACCAGCGCTCCTGCAGAGGACGAGGGGGGCGTCCCACTGGACATTGATGATGTACACTTACTCTTACAAGGTCAGTCTTCACTCCTTATAGGTTTTTGGGTTCTTTTCTTTTTTACCTACTTCATCTTCATCTTCGTCTTCGTTTGAACAAAATGAGCACAAAAAATTTATTCAATGAGTATAACTGGTCAAAAATATGTCACACCTTTGGTCAATTTTAATTGGAAAGAACCCAAACTGGGTAATTGTTTTAAATATGTGTAAATAAAATAAAAAATTAAAATCTATATAACATAATGTTGAATGAATTTACACAGTAATGTGGTGAAACTATATATATATATATATATATATATATATACTGCTGTTCAATACTTTCAAATAAGTAAAATTTTTATTTATTTTTTTATTTTTTTATTTTTTTTAAAGAAGCTTTCTGCTCAAGGCTGTATCTATTTAAACAAAAATACAGGAAAAAAATATTTTTGTGAAATATTATCACAATTTCAAATAACCATTTTCTATTTTAATATACTTTTAAAATATATTATTCCTGTGAAGCAAATTGAATTTTCAGCATCATTAATTTTCAGTGTTACATGGTCCTTCAGAAATCATTCTAATATGCTGATTTATTATCAGTGTTAAAACTGTTGTGCTGCTTAATGTTTTTGTGTTCTGTGATACATTTTTCAGGGTTTTTTTGATAAATACAAAAGGTAAAAAGAACAGTGTTTATGGAATAATTACTTCATCACAGAAATACATTTGATTTTAAAATATAATAAAATAGGAAACCTATTACTGCAATAATATTTCACAATATTACTGTTTTTTGACTGAATAAATACAGCCTGGATCATCATCTGAGACTCATTAGAAATCTTACTAATTCCAAACTTTTGAATGTCAGTGTATATATTAAACTTTGACATAAAATATACAGTTATTGCACACAAAGTGGAGGATTGAACCTTATTTTTATAATATTTTTGTTACTAGATGGCAGCAGTCTGTCCCAAATACAGTGTAAATTCTATTATCTTTTTTTCAGCGTATAGAAATACAGGTTTTTACACTTGTGAAGCTGAAGAAGTTACACTATTACTCGTCAAAATTGTTTATAAACAGCCATGGTGTAACCAATTTTCTTTTTATATAAAATGTAATATAAATGTAAATATTTAATAACAATTTAATATAAAGTGATGCTTTTACTAGATTAGATTTATATCCGTTTTATTTGACTTGAACTGAAAAGAAATAATTAGAAATGAATGAGGAGTCATTTACTGAAAGGATCCTCTTGTGTCTGTTTACTGAAGTCAAGAATCGATTGCAAGATAATTGAGCGTATCACCACCTGAGGCACATTATTTGCCATGTTGTTTGTTCTATAGTCTCTTTCCCATTTATCTCCTCTTTTGGAGGTTTAGGGCGGATTCTAGACGGCGAGTGGAAATCGTAAACTGTTGACTCACCACGTTTTCAAACAAAAACATGTTTTGGGAGGGTGTGCTAGACGTTTATCGTAAAAAAAGTAACCCGTTTTACTTTTTCTAAAACCTGTTCATCACCAACCTGAGTAAACATGATCTTGAGTACACAGTTACTTTAAGCCGCCAACTTTATAGTTATAGTGTCATTTCTGCAGCATCAAAATAAAGTTTTCGCAAAATCACTCCCTGTCTGCTATTGTTCGGCCAAAGGGATAATCCCACCTATAATGCCTCGTGAAAGCGATACGATGTATAATTTCCTCTGTGATTGTATTATAAATTTTTCTGAATTGTGATTAATTTGCCAGCTTTCTTCAACTGTTTTATAATGCCAAATCCCCTTCAAGACCTTTGAAGCTGAAGTTGTTGGTGTCTCTCTGTGTCATGTGTTTCTGTGTTCCTGTCAGTTTAAACCATCAGTGTGTGTGTGAGTGTGTGTGTGTGCCGGGTTCGCTTCAGGCAGTCTTTGCTCACTAGTTCACGGTTGCCAGGCAGCCGAGTCTTTGCTGTGACGACAGGCCAGTCTTAAAGAGAGACAGCTTGTCTGAAGTCATGTTTGAGTGACATCACATGCATGCTTTTGTGCAATGATGACACTTCTATCATCTGGAGAAAGATTAGGACACGTTACTTTTAACAAGTTAACTGTTGTAGTTGGACTAGATTTTATGAATGTAATAGAGTTTTGTTGGAATGTATGTTATGTATTTTTGATGACATATACAAAGGCCTTCCTCCTATTTATAATTTTTTTTTAATATAGCTAGTATATTCAAGAGCATGTTTGTTAACATCAGTGTTATTTTAGTTTTAGTAATTTTGTTGTGATTTAGTTCAATTTAATTATTTTGTAATTTTTTAATTATTTGTTATTTCAGTTTTAGTTAATTAATTTGAGTTTGTTTGTTTGTTTTCTTTCTCCATGGTTTTAATTTTTAGTATTTTTAGCTATAATAACTTTAACTGTATTTGTAACTACTGTATAATAACCCTGAGTAACAACAAATCATTGTAGCGGGGAGTATTCAATTCTTCAGAATTTTATTTATTATTTATTTATTTATTTTATTATTTTAGTTTCTTTTTTATATTGGTGAATTAAATTTAAAAAATGCATTAAAAATGCATTTAATTGTTTAGTTTCTTAAATTTTTAATTTAATTTAATGTAATTTTATTAAATTTTTTTAATTTTAATTTAATTTAATTTATTTTAATTTCCTTATTTTTTTTAATCTCCATTGTTAATTAAAACATGTGGTTTTATATTGCTGTATGTCATGTGGGAACATCATTGTACAGCAGTTAAGTGCGTTTGTTGCTGTTCAAACAGGATGTCCGTTGTCACTGGGCCAGCGATCATATCAAGATGAATTACTGTCTCTGCCTGCTGGATCTTGTCCCATGAAACTAAATGAACTTCTCCTATTGAGGGAAAGGCCCAGTCTGCCTTTTATAGCATGGGAAGAAGTTTAAATTAAATACAACTGTGATGGGATACTGGTTAAGCCGAATGAGCGTCTGCATTGGCGTTTAGGGAAACACTAAATGAGGGCAAATTTCATACAGAAACGAAAGAACACGGCGTCTCTCAAAACCTTATTTGAGATGGCAGCCGTTGGCGGCTCAGAGATGGGTAAGTCGAGCCAGGTTTCCAGTGGTCATGCCATGTTCTCGGCTTATAAATAGTTATGTATGAAGACATGCTGTGTTTTTGAAGTACTAGAAACCAGAAAGCCCCAAAGCTGTTCTCTGGCAAGATGTGTGCATTCTTTTGTATAGATGTATTCTCATTGTGCTCATACTGTTTCCTGCACATAAATAAACAGTTTTTAACTTTTAGCAGGTTTTAAGAGTTTGGTCCAGGAATACATCTGATGTAATGTTATTTTATTAACAGTGGAACAGGAGCAGATTCAGAAGAGGACGTTTACGAACTGGATTAATGCACAGCTCTCCAAGGTATACCAAGAACAACTCGCAGCTTACTGTAATGACTCTAACTATATAGTCTAAAAGAGTTAGGAGTCAAACTGAGACCGTAGCCGAATCGCTGACTCACTGATCAGCAAGAAAGGTCTGTTCTGCTCCATCTGCCTTTGAGCATTGCATATCGCAAGGAGCTTGATTTATTTATAGTCCCTCGCCAGCAGCGGTGCGCTTCAGCGTTCTGTAACACGAGCCATTTAGCCCGGCGTCCACCAACACTTGGCTGCGTTTTAAAACGCAAGCGCTCCTAAACCTCCTGCAAGTGATAACCTGTGTATAGCTCTCTGTATAGCTGTATATGCATCATTTTACATCAGATTAACCCTTTGATGCATGAATTACTATTCAGAAATCACAAAATATCAGTACTCATTTATTGTGAGACTGTCACATCTGTATACTCCAAAAGATGATTGTAATAAATATTCCAAAGGTGCTTTGTGCATCACCACTGCATTGCATTTATAAATAAAAATAAACTATGTTATAAAAAGAACAGTCATAACTGAATGAGTTATGATTTAAATATTCTCCTTTGGAATTATTATTATTTTTTTTTTATAAAATCTATGTAGAATGCATGTAATTTAATAATTGTTCTATTTTCGTTAATGTTAATATAATAAGTTAATAATAATAATAATAATTAATAAATGAATAATATTTATTTAAATATTTTTTTGTGTTTTGTTTTAATCAATTCTTGTACTTGAGATCAGGAATGCTCAGTGTATTGCCCTGAGAACACTTTTAACTAGTTCAGGTAAAATCCTGATGTGTGTTTCAGAGGAGCCATCCAGCTGTTGTCCGGGATCTGTTCTCAGATCTTCGAGATGGGACTCGATTGCTCGACCTACTGGAAGTGATGAGTGGCCAGCATTTGGTGAGTGCTGCTGGGTATCACCGTCATATCCCTGAGATTCAACCAAGACAGTATTTGTTTATTCTAAATCATTAAAATGTTTAAAAATGCAGTTTACAGTAGAGTTTGTTTGTTTCTCTGTAGAAGCGCGAGCGGGGTCATGGTGTGTTTCAGCAGAGAGGCAACCTCGAGACCGCTTTGAACTTCTTGAAGAATAAATCAGTAAGAGATGATTTTCCATCTGTTATTTATTATATTAACATTTAGATGCAAATGATATAAACAACTGTTTGCATTCTCTCAGGTCAAGCTGGTGAACATAAACATCCCAGACATCATAGAAGGGAAACCTTCCATCATTCTGGGCTTGATATGGACCATTATTCTGCACTGTCATGTGAGTATAACAGTGGAGGCACTAAGGGCCAGTTGCCTACATTTAACGTCTGGTTGTCTTAAGAACTGGTCTGACCAAATATCAGTTAGACAAGGGGCAGTCGTTTTTATTTTGAAACAATTAGCTGATTAACTTTTTAAGACTAGTTTTAACCTTTTATGCATCCGCCCCATGTGTAATTACAAAAACTACCATATAATATACAGCATACTTACATTTTTCTTTACCTATAATGACTTTACTTATACTTTTAACTACTGTATAATAACCCCAAGTAACACCAAATCATTGTAGGGGGAGTATTTCATTTTTCAGATTTGTAAAA
>JAUCMS010000079.1:14981253-14994630 GCA_032357445.1 Enteromius radiatus | reverse complement strand
CATATATTATGTAAAGAAAAACTTTTATTTTGGATGCGATTAATCGCGATTAATCGTTTGACAGCTCTAATATATATGTGTATTTATATTAGTTTTTTATATTGGTGAATTAAATAGAAAATTTGCATTTATTTGTTTAATTTAATTTTTTATTTTATTTTATTTTATTTTATTAAATTTAAATTTAAATTATATTAATATTTGTTTTTCATTATTTAAAATCCCAAATCTTTAAAAAAAAATGTATCTCCATTGTTATTTAAAACATATGGATTTATATTGCTGTATGTCATGTGGGAACATTATTTATTTATTTATTTTTTATTGTTTACTTCAGGACCTTTAGCGTTTAGCTCAGAGTGGACCTGTACTTTTTGACATGTGATACTCTTTTCATCCTGAAGAGAAAAGAATATAAAAATAGCAATGGCCACAGGAAGCATATAGCATTACAGAAGATTCTTATATGTCAGGCAACATGGGTTGAAAGAGTTTGGTCATATAAGACTTTTGGTTTAAGTTTACTGTATGAAAAATATACGCTATAATTACTGTTTTAAAGTTTGGGGCCAGACTGGTTGATTGATTTATATTTATGCTATTGAAAGAAGTATCTTTATGCTTACAAAGACTGCATTATTTGTTAAGGAATATAAAAAAAAAAAACAGTAATATTATTACAAATTAACATAACCGGTTTGTATTCTAATGTTTTAGAATATTTAAAATAGTTTAATTTCTAGAAAAATTAAAGAAATTAGTGCTGATTGTTTTTAATAGATAGATAGATGTCTATGTATGTCCTCTTATGAATGTATGAACTGACATGCTCACTTCTCATTACTACAGATAGAGGAGCTAGCCAGCACTCTCTCATACGGATCCCGCTCATCCTCCCTGGACTCTCTGTCCAGTCTGGATTCTGTTCCTGGATCTCCAGGCAGTAGTCCTGTTCCTCGAGGAGCATCACCGCTCCACACCCGCTTCCGCCTGTCTGCTAAGAAAGCTTTGCTTCTGTGGGTTCGGGACCAGTGCCAGAAGTGAGCTTCATCTAGTTAATGTTGTCATGCGCTGTGAATGTTTGATCAAACTGTTTAGTCTGTTTAATTTCCACGCCAGGTTTTCCTCTGAAATGATTGTTTTCTTTCTGCAGAGTTGGTTGCTCAGCCAGTGTTAGGAACTTTAAGTCCAGCTGGAGGAGTGGTGAGGTGTTTCTGGCCATTCTCTGCTCCCTTCGACCTGATCTGGTGGACCTCTCTCAAGCGCAGACCAGCAGCCACCGGGAAAACCTGGAAAGGGCGTTTCACCTCGCTGAGAAGGAGCTCGGAATTCCCAGACTGCTCGAGCCAGAAGGTAAAAGCTACATAGCTGCATTATCCTTTATTTATTCATAATGCTAATTCTTAACAAAGACATCAAATATGTATTTCCTTTTTTTTTTTTTTTTTTTTTTTATCAGTTTTTCTTCTAATACATTGGTAGTTGGGCCTCAGTAAATGTTCAAGGTGGCCTTAAAATGATTTAATATTTAAAAAAACAAAACTAAATATTTCTTATTTTATTAATTTACATCCTCAACCTGGATTTATAATGTAGCGAATTTTAAAAATTGTATTTATTTCTAATGGCAACGCCATGTAAATGAATACATTTATAAAACTGCATTTTTATCATACATATTATGAACAACTGGAAAAGTCATGGGGCCTGCAAAGATTTTAGTGGAAAATGTTAATAATAATAATCTAATAGTCGATTGAAAATAGATTAATAGTCAGTACTAAGTATTAATTATAAAGACCCCATAAAGACCATTGAAATATATCTATTTAATACATTATGCTTTTAAAGTCTTTTTGAGATATGAAAACTTAACAGTCTTTATATTTGAGTAATAAGTTCCTTTGCAAAGGGATAAGGTTTCGAGTGTAGTGTGCAATGCAATGTGTTTTTAAGGTAGTTGAAAGACCTGACAGACACTTCAATTCTCTTTCCTCTCAGACATTGATGTCAGTAACCCTGATGAGAAGTCTATCATGACGTACATTGCTCAGTTCCTGCAGTACTCCAATGATCTGCCCGTAGCTGATGACGATTTTGAGGTAAGACCATCTAAGACCACCCAACTGGATTTCTGCTTTTGCTCGTCTGCCTTTTTTATTCATTCTTACCTTCTTTCTCTTTCTAACTCACTTTCCCATATTATGGCCCTTCAAATTTGCTTGCTCTTACTCTCTGTCGCCCCCTCCTGGTTGGATGCAGCTTCAAACTCTGCTCTTTCCCACATGCCTTTCTCCTGTCAACCTCCCTACATACTTCACTCCTGCTGTGCTGGCCTCTCCAATCCACCAGGTATAGACGTCGCAGAGCTCTTGTGAATTCCTTCAGAGATTTCTCTGTCAAAATTATCATTCCAGCATCAGCCTCTACTTGTTTCAGCATGCTTTCTGATTTTAAAATCAATCTTAAATGTGATTCTATGTTTCCTGCCATGCCCTTAGGCTTCACCCAGTCAGAAAGCCAGAGAGATGAAATGCTGGCTAGAGCGAGCCTATCAGGAGCTACAGGAGGCCTGGAATTTCACGGAGGGAAAGGGATATGCAGAGAGGTATCAGGTATGCTGAATATGAAATGGTAAATTGACGCTTCCTAATATGTAACGTGCATCTTATGACAAGCTCTGAATGTGTGTCTTTTTTTTCCAAGGCATTTCAGAACTTTATGGGCACTTATTATGACCAACGACGTCCAGTTATTCCACTTCTCAGTGCAATGAGACGCTGTGCTAAACCAAGTGAGGAGCAGATGGCACTGAGAAAAGCCTGGGACACCATGGAAGAGAGGGTGAATATCTCGAAATATCTCAACAAATACAGATTGAAATTGGGCAGTTATGATAATTTTGGGAATTAACTGGAAATTCCAAACAAATCACTAATATTGTTTTTTTTATATTAACAGTGTTTATAAATTTAAAGCTGCCACATAAAAACTTTATATCAGAATAATTTCTGAATATAATTTTTTTAATAAATCGTAACAATCTTATAGCAGTGTAACATCCAATAAAATAAAATAAAATAAAATAAAAACATAAACATTATAGTCACAATAAATGATTCAACTAGAATTTAAAATTAAATACATTTATTTCAACATAACGTACACTCACTTTCTAATATAGGCACAGTGTATTATTAATATTTTTATCCCTGAAGAATAGTATCGGGTATGTTGAATGTAAAGTAAAATTATAAATAATGCTTATGTTGCTCCATTGTAAGCCATTTCAGATATAAAAAAAAATGCATAAACATGAATGTAAATGAAATTAAATGTTCAAATTTAAAATTCTGTAAAGTTTAATTAAAAATAAATATTTTTAAGATTTTTTTTCATATACAGTATAGTGTTAAATAAATATTTTTCTTTCTGACATTAAAAAATGTGTGGAAAAATAATATGGGATTGGATCAGTAAAAATACTGGCAGGTCACATACTGGACTAACAGGAAAAAATATTAGTACTATGAGTACTATTCAAATAATTAAACGACTTAAAAAAAGTTTGATTATTTTGTACTCTTCTTCTCCTCAGTTACAAGAGTATAGAACAGAGCTTGATGTTGGTTTGCCAGCCCCTCTGAACACACTGGGCCGCTGGCTACAGCATATGGAAGCTGTGCTATCTGAAGATGGCAGGAGCGCTGAAGATCATGCACTTGCTGCCAGAGACGCCAGACACAAACAAGAACAGTTGAAGGTCAGTGTTCAGACAGGTATTATCATGCTTTAATGTGTATTTGAATTATGTGCATATCTTTGTTTGCTCTTTATGTTTTCTTAGGTCTTGGTTGAGGACTTAAGCCAGCACTTGAACACCCTTCATCAGTACCATAACACAGATGATGAAGTGCCAGTCGAGAAGCTGGAGGAGATCAAGAGACGGTTGGAAAACAAAATCTATTCAATGCTTCCTGCTGAAAAGACCAGCATCTGTATTGTTTAGAACATGCTGGTACTGTATGTCCATAAGTAGTAACAAGACAGACCAGTTTGCTCTTCTAAGATGATCTTTTCAGCAGGCGCATCCTTCAGTTTCCTTAATATTTCTAGTTTTTTTGCTAATGTTCCTCATTCTCCTTGATAGTTTCACCAGTGCCAGAGTGACAGCCAAGTACCACGGCATCAAGCTACAATACAGAGAGCAGATGCACCATGTTTATGACCTGCTGGGACATCTGAAGTCTAAGCTGAGCTTGTGGAGAGGGCCTTATGGCTCCCAGGAGTCTGTGCACGATCTGCTACAGGATTGGCATGTAAGTGACCCTATTGATCAGTCATTGCCATTATTTTATTTTATTTTTTTAGAATGGCATTTTTTGATTTAAACAAAATAAAGTCTGTGGTAAACATTACTTCAAGTTTGTTCAGCCTAAATTGCATGCAATCAGCTCTAAATAGTGAATTTTGAAAACGTTGATTTCAAATGACAACTTGCTTGCCTTTTTAACTGTGTGTCGACAATTTCTGCATTTAGTAAAGCATATCTAACTTAGTAGCACTTAGTATGCACTTAGTAGTGAAGCCATTGGCCATCACAGGCTTTGTAAAACCTTTGCAACTTTGCAGAGATGACACCGTTTGTTGGTCTACTGAGTAGTTAAATGTCCCTGACAACCTGAAACATAAAAGCTTAAATTAATTGTAAACAATGCTTATTTGCCATTTAGGACACTGTTGACAAGCAAGGTCTGGTGTGGATGTTGAAAGAAGCACTTCATAAGCTGAAGGACACCGCTGTCAGCTATACCAACAAAGCAGCTCTGGGTAAGTCTATATTGTTGGCAGTTTTGTTATACTTTGGTTTTAGCTAGTACTTTTATCTGATTTACCGTCTCTCCTCTGTTTTTTTTTTTTTTTTCCAGCAGATGACTCACCTTTGGTAAACAGACAAGTAAAGGAGGCTGATAGTGAGACGGGGGTCAGTACAGAAGCTGCAGAAGCAGTAAAGTCCAGCATGGAGCGTGTTCTGGCTGCATGGGAGTCCTACAAAGACTGCCTGTATCTATTGCAGGTCTGGCTGGGGCAGGAGAAACAATCAGAGGCTCAAGAGGTACTATAAAGCATTTTTGGTGTCATAGCGCCGCGACACAGCATCACGTTATAGTAAGGGGCATATCATTTCCACCACATGTTTGCGGTAGTCTGCCACAGTGCACTGGAAAGCTGGCCAATCAGAGCACACCTCAGTTTTTTAGAATGATGAGCTTTGTACAAATCAACCTGTTTCAGGAGACAGGACTTAGAGGAGAAACACAGTATGTGTTTTTTTGCACCTTAAACCACATAAACACAATGCATTACACCAAATACACAAAATAATGTTAATTTTAGCAACATCATATGATCCCTTTAAGATATGGAATACAAAGAATACAGTGACTCAAAAAGTGTTTGAACATCAAAGATCCACTTGAAAAGTATGACTGTCATGTAGTTATCGATCTCGATATCAAAGCAGTGGTTTTATGTTAGATGCTTTGAAAGGTGAAGTCATGTGAGGGTATGATGTTTGTACGCAGTTGCTATTTTCATAGATTCATTTGTCGCTTGTGATCTCTTTCATAATGCAGCACAAGCATTTTTCCTCGAGCCCGAACGAGTGGAGATCACGTCAAGCCCAGCTGAACGAGTCGGGAAACTTTCTCATTGAGATGAGTGACGCCTCCACCAGCCACTCTCTGACTGAAGAGCTCCGCAAACTGAATATGCAGTGGGCTGACTTCATAAAAAGGACCAAGTTTGTGAGTTTGTAGATAGGGTCCAAAATGAACTCCTGCCAAATTGCAAGTAAGAGTTGTCTTTGTTGAAGGAAAAAAAAAAACTATTTCTAGTAACTTGAGAAATGGCACACATTTTTCACATTATGCCACCAATTTCAGTATAAAGTTTGAGAAAAAAATATTTTTGTATTGGCAACAGTAAACATGATACAGATGTTTATCACAAAATATTCAAATAAAAAGCTAAATATATGCCATTGTTAAAAACAAATAATGCAAAATAAAGTTTAATAGCTGGTAAGAAGTAATTATGGTTGGTGCATTTACTCAATTCATTCACAAGAAGGTGTGGCAAAGAGTTTATTTTGGTTTATTGTTATTTTTTCAATTTGAACTTGTTCTACTGGATTGAATAAAGAGTTTTTTTAACTGCCAAGACCCAGCCTTTTCTGATTCTCTATGATGTCAGCTGCATAACTTGTTGGTGGATCTTTGCTACTATTTTTCATTTTCACTGACAGGCTGGTACTTCAGCCTATTGTGTTTCAAAACCACAGAAGCATTCTGTTTCATCATCTGTGCTTACTGTTCATCAAAGCATGTGATTGTTCTTGTTTTTTGCCTTTTAACATTCTACACCTTTAAAAAGATGTTATTGTTTAACAATAAAGTGCTTATTCTGTTGTAATTGGCATGTTTTCAGGCATTGGCCCCTCAACCCAGCTCTGCAGTCCCAGGTGTCCAAGCTTCCCTGATGCAGGAAGCCAGCTGGGTGCTTCGAGAGACCGTTGAGGTGTTATCTAGACCTCTACATATTTATAGAAAGAAAATACAGGTATATTGATCTTTCTGTCATAGCTGTAGTACTTCATACTGTTTGTATTGTTATATTAGATGTTACTTCATTGTTTTATGTGTCTTTTTTTTTTTTTTTGCTTTTCTTGGCTGTTCCTCAGTCATTTTCTTTTTTCACTCTCTTCAATGTTGTTTATGCTTGTCTGTATTACTTTATTTTTGTGTATTTAGGGTATAATTAAGAAGATGTCAGAGTTCAATCTGAAGTCTTTGTCTCCGTCTCCAGACTGCAAAGAGGAAACTCTTCAGAAACTCAGACAAACTCTTCCAGAGGTCAGGCAATATTTAGGTTAAACATGCATGGATTGTAGATATGAGAGACCGTTTATCATATTTTTACTAAACAGAATTATTTTTACTCAATTATGATTGTCTACAAAGTTATGGATAATTTAAAAAAAACTCTTACACTGGGAATCTTTATTTTGCTAGACTGTCTCTCATTCATTTGTCATCTACAGTATTTTGTGTGCAGTAGTAGCTACATACTCTTCACAATATGAGAAAATTTAATTTAACTAGGAACTGAACAACTCTGTGGACGTGTTTCTTGGCAGATGCTTGAGACTTTGTCCCAGGTGGATCAGATGTGTGAGAGACTCCAGAAAGCCACATCTCTTCTCGAGGGCAGGCTGGCTGAGCTTGAAAACTGGAGTACGGAAACCCAAGAGATCTGCCACCACCTAAAAGAAAGGCAGCATAAGGGCGGCCACAGGGGGTCACATCTCAGGGCTAAAGTGAGTACAGTTAACTGAGTTATTGAGATTTGATTGATCAAAACAGCACTTTCACATTGTTGTCTCTTTCTATTTCCGTTGCAGGCACTGATCTCCAGAGGTCTGCAGTTGGAAGGACAGGTGGTGACAGAGGGTGAAGACCTGCGGGTGCTTGTGACGTCAGTGCAAAAGAACTCCTCTCTTCCTTACCTCAGCACATCGGCAATACAAGACCGACTGAAACGGACTGTCTCGCATTGTCAGGTGAATTTTATTCCAGGCCAATATCAGTTAAGGAATGCTTAAAATCATGATGACTTCTCACACCCTTCTGTACGTCCGTTAGGAAGTTACTGAGATGCTCAGTTCTCATGGAGTGAAGCGTGAAGGACAGCCTGTAATTACGCAGCCTGCTTCCAAGGTTTTTGTGGAGGCACATTCTCAGCCTGAATCCCAAACTAAAATTATTCAACACCATCAGGATCAAACGTTCTTCCAAAGCAGCCAACTTTCCCTAGAGAGCCCAGTAGAACCTCAAAAGCAAGAAGTCCGTTCTTCTCAGCTGCAGTCACAATTGGAAACCACCCGTGGCATACAGCCCCAATTCCTCCCCCAGATTCATGAAAAATCTCCAGAAGCCCAAAGCAAAGCTATATGCCAAGTACAGCATACAGAACTCGAACAACCTTTACTGTCATCTGTTGTTGGAAGGAAGGTTCAGTTGAAACTCCAAACTGACGTTCAACTGATCACTGTAGACTCAAGCTTATCCAGTCGCTTTAGACCATCAGACTCAGTAAACTCAAGCCGAAACAGTGGCTTTGGACCTTTACAGGTTATCTCTGTCGACCCAAACCAATCCAGTGACTTTGGACCATCAGGGCAATTTGTTTCTGCAAACTCAAGCCAATCCAGTGGTTTTAGACCTTTGGACTCTCTTCAGGTTGTATCTGTAGACTTAGGCGAAACCAGTGGCTTTGGACCTTCAGAGATTCAGGTTATCTCTTTGGGCTCAAGCCAAAGCGGTGGCATTGAACAATCAAACACCCTGCAGTCTGCGTCCAGCTCAAGCTTGTTGCTTGCATCTGCTGCCATGACTCAACTAAGGATCCCAGTTGAGCAGCATCTTGATTCACCAGCTATTTGGCATCCACAAACCTCCTTGGTGACACCACACCAAAGACAAAAGGTTCTGGCTAAAAGTCACAGTTTTCCAAAGCCCCATGAGCCATCACAAACTCTGCCTGTTATCTCACTTGCATCCTGCCCAAGCACTACATCAGTTACAGTGACTCAACAAACAACGTCTATCGAGCAAAACCTTGGTTCACCACCGAAAAGGCAACCTCAGACTTCTGTGACCCCCCAACAAAGACAAAGGGTTTTATCTAAAAGTCACAGCTTTCCACAGCCATCAGAGGCTTCAGGTGTTCCCCATGTCCCAGTACAGAATGAGGTGTATGCTAGAGCTCAGGCTTTGGCCAAGAGCAGACTGGATAAAGCAAAACATCACCTGCATGAACACATACAAGATGTCATCACAGTGATCAGCACCAGAGACAAATCAAAAAAGCAAGCCAAGAAAAAACAGGTGAGGCCGTTTCAAAATGCGTTGAGTATCAATCCAATAATTATTTAATCAAATAACAACATGGTTGGTGAAAATGCATACTCAGAAGCTGTTAATGACTGCTGATATCTTTTTGTTTTATAGGCAGTGTCACGTCTTCTCACGCCTTCAGTGATGGAGGCGTTTCTAGAAGCTGTGAAAGGAATGGGTGATTTCTGCTCTGAAGCCCAGCTCAGAGACATGGACCTCATCTCTCAGTCAGTCAGGGCCCAATGGGAGGTAAGAATAAGATCATGGTCTTTCTAACTTTAGTGTATGCTACTCAGTACTGGGTAGATCGTCTGGCACTCTGCATGGACAAATGCCACCATGATCCTTATGTGACCTTGTCCAAGCATTAATGATTAAATAGCATCTTTTAATGCGTCTACTTCTGTGTATATAACAGCCCGTCCTGTTATTTAGACTGTGTGTGTGTGTGTGTGTGTGTGTGTGTGTGTGTGTGCAGGTAACACATTCCTTAATCTACATGCCTCTGCATGTGAACATAACTGCATTAAGTCCAATTTAGTCTCTTCTTTGCTCAGTACTTGTAACTTTTACTTATATTTAGGGTTTTATCTGTGTATCATGTTTATTATCCAGCAAGTCTGAACATTATTAAACCTTATCCAGTAGCCTGTTTGGTAACACTTTATAATAATGCTATGAATTATTAGTTAAGCATTAGTAAATAGTTCATCCTTTTATAAAGCATTGTTCCAACATTAATAGTCATTAGTAAGCAGTTTACAAATACAGCTATAAATGTCTTTCTTGATTTATAAGCACATCTAAATCTACAAAGGAGATTTAAAGGCTCAGTTATCTTCCTAACAGAAAAAATACACAAACACAACAGAGGGATACAGAACTATTCATTTCAAGATGCAAAAAAATATGAAACTGTAAACTGAAAATATTTTTTCAATGAAATTGAAGGTTTGTTTTTCATTTATCAAGTGTACAGTTGTACGATTACATTTTTTTACATCTTGAAAAAATGTATGTTCTGTATCCCTCTGTGTTGTGTTTGTTCAACTCTTCTGTTTGGAAGATAAATTAGCCTTTACATCTGCTTTAGAAATGCTTTACAAACTATAAATAGTCCTCACTTTAGATGAGCTCACAAAAACAGACATCTGGCAACTACCTAATGCTTTATAACTACCTGACTTAATCATGAATTACAGCAGAACATGTGTTAATAAAGCATTTATTAACACACTGAGCAACTATTATCATGTGTCTAAATAATTAATGTAAATTTAAATAATTTATTAATCATTTACTTGGACTTTCTAAATAATCTTATTAAACACTGACAACTCCTAAACAACTGGTTTGTAAATAACATAATAATTTAAAAAATTATAAACTGATCATTAATAAAGTATGAAATTACAATTATCAAACATTTTATATATATATATATATATATATAGTCAGAGCAATTCAGAGCAATATATATATGCTCAAGAACAAGGCATTTATAGATGCACTTGTAAACGGTTTACTGGTGCATAAAAATGTTGGAACAATGGTTTATAAAGGATGAAATGAGTATTTACTAATGCTTAACTAGTCATTCATAGTGTGTAGTTATTATAAAGTGTTACCGTTTAGGTATACATCAGTTTTATCATTTTATAATGGTTAATATTTTGCATTCATATCTCTTATCACTACTAGTTAGCCAAGTTACCAGCAATAGGAACTCTCGTTAGCGTAAATCTTGAAGCCTATCCACAAACCACACTTTTAATTAATTTTTAAAGTTATTATTAAAATAATTTTTTTTTTGTGGTAGTCAAATTTTAAATTTTAAAATTTTAATATAAAAATATTTTCATTATATCATTGTTGATGAGTTTAAAAATGAGTTTATTTTGGGTTTAAACCTCAGGTATGTGCCACAGCAGCTGAACACCCAGTGCATCTGGAAGCCTTGAGAAGAATTACAGAGAGTCTGCAGCCCATAGAGAGTGTTCTTCTCAGCACCACCCATCTGAGAACAGATACAAAGAGGGTGGAGAACATTCAACGCCCCACAGACTCCACAAGTGGCTTGGCACCATGCCAATATGGGTACGCCAAAAAAAAGTGGAAATGTTGGGGGATATGCAATGGAAATATCTAGTATCTAATATATATTGATAAAGTATAAGTAAAAAAAAAAAAAAAAAAAAATATATATATATATATATAAATATGTTTTTATTATTATTATTATTTATTTATTTATTTTAAGAGCACCAAATCAGGATATTTGAATGATTTCAGAAGAATTAGACATATGTTATTTTAAATTGTAATAATACTTTTATGTTATAGTATTATAACACAATATTACTGTTTTTACTGTATGTTTTGATCAGTACAGTCTTAAATGAAAATAGGAGACTTCTTTAAAAAATGTACAAATATTAACAACCCTAGATTTTAAATATTAATACTTCTTTTTTTTTTTTTTAACTCTGGCTGTTCTTATAGTTAGAACTTTCCATCTGAAGGTCTTTTATATATTTGTGTTTGTGTACAGTAAATATTTTATAGTCACAGTATATACACAAACTGTAAGTGTCAGAATCAGTGTGTATTAATTATAGCTAACTTTATATAAATGTCTGTGGTTCTGTATTTCATTAACATAATTAGGTAAACATGTGCACATGTGTTTACAGCAGGGGGGGAGCAGTCAAGGATTGTGTCCTGCTGAGAAAGTCTGTACTGGTGGATGACCTGAGCCGCATCCACTCACAGGTACACGTGATCATCTGCTGTGTGTTTGTGGGCCATCTTTTTTTTATCTCTTTTTGATCAGTGCAGTATTTTTTTTAAAGAGTATTTTATCATTATTCGTTCTCAGTCTCTTTACAATGGCAGGTACATTACTTGAGCATCTGTGAGCTCTGTATCTGCCCAGTGATAACATGTCATGCTTTCGTGGCGTGGTCATGTTTGCTTGTAGCCAAACGTGGAGATAAACCTTATGAGAACTTCTCAGCTCTGATTGGATGTTGCTGACCTTCTTAAGCACATAGGACAGCTCAGAGGAGCTAATCTGCTGAGATTGGCTAGAACCGCTTGAGGAGTGTATTTGCTTGCTCTGGGATCGTTTGACCCCTGCTTTTAGTGACCACTGCTTGCATTCTCTCTCATAGGCTGTTGTTCAGACCAACATCGTGGAGATAAAAGAGATACCACAGAGGACCGTCATCCATCCCTGTTCAGCACAGGAAGAGGTTACAGCACAGGAAACTCAGAGCAGGTGAACATTTTTGATACAATTTACCTTCAAGTAATTTATGTATTTCCGTGTTTTGTCAATACTGCATAAAGATGTAACTGGCTTTCCTAAGAACTTATTTAGAATTTGTTCTATATGCAATTTATATGCTTCTACCCTTTAAAATGTTCATATCTAAAAATTCATCTTTATAAGCTTTTTATATACGCATGTTTTCAGCTGCAGTGCTGCACAGTCAGTTCTCCAGCAGCAACTGCTCAACAACAGTCAGCAGCTGGAATCAGAGTTTCCCATCAGCCCCGGCAGCAATGCTGCTGACTTACTGAGGACTCAACTCCAGCTTATACTGGTTAGTTTCCTTCACCACTTTCCTGTACTTTGGGTGTGTTTTGTATACAAATAGCTGTGTGCTCATTTAGGCCCTTAAGGACCGGACAGAGGCTCTGTGGAGTGAGTTTGAGCTTCAGTGTTCCCAGAGCTCTCAGCACATGGAAGATGGCTGTAATATGGAGCAAGAGAGAGCTCGGCTTATTCAACAGTGGAGGGAGCAACAGATGTGCATTCAGGCCAGGTGAGATGCATACAGAATGAGACAAACTCTGCAAAATATGCTGTTGATTGCTAGGTTTTGGTGCAGAGCTCCTGTTTGCACAATTATAATGTTGTTTTATATATTGCTTAGGGTGAAGTCCCTTGAATCTGCGGTAGAGCTGCTGGAGTCAGCGGACATTCAGATCAGACTGATTTCTGATCAGATCAAACAGATCAGTCAGAAACCTCTCAATATTAAAAACTTTGCCATTGCTGATCCCAAAAATCTACATGAAGAACTAAAGGTACATTATCCCCCAAGTTCATCTTCTTGCTTGCAGTTGCTTCTAGATCTAAAAATTTTTCACACCTCACTAATCGTACAACTGACATAAAATATTTGTATTTTTAAAATGTCCAGCTTGTGCATTTAGTTAGTTGTGTATTTTAGATCCTTTTCACATGTCCTGCTTTATTTGACATTTTGTAGAACATCAGTTCACAGCTAAAAAAGGTCTAAAATGCTTGGCTTTCCTTAGGAAAATATACTTTACCTTTAAAGGTGCCATAGAATGCATTGAGAGAATATTTTAAATTGTTGTCTGATATGTACATAGAAGGTATGTAGCT
>JAUCMS010000079.1:14950949-14978451 GCA_032357445.1 Enteromius radiatus | reverse complement strand
GTTATGTCCATGTACTGAACTCTTATTATTCAACCATGCCAAGGTACATTCAGTTTTCCATTCTATGGCACCTTTAAGTAAAACTTGGAAATGCACTTGTTTTTAGAATTGGAGACCAATGTGAAATATTTTCGATGTTAAATGAGAAATAATAAATCATTATAGCTTGTAACTTGTGGAAAGTGGAAAGAAACATGATATTGTTAGTGATATTTACACTACCATTCAAGTATTTGGGGTAAATAAGATTTTTCTTTTAAGTAAAGGATGCATTAAATTGATCAAAATAAATAAGGAACAAAATGCAAAATATTTATATTTCCAATAAATGCTACTCTTTTGAACTTTAAAGAATCTTTTGAACGCCTAACGAATCCAGAAAAAATATGTATTATGATTTTCACACAAAACAGCAGTTATCATCGATAAGAAATGCTTCTTAGACAAATCAGTATATTCTGAATATATAATATTCAATTAGATTCTGAATGATAATTTGACAGCTGAAAATTCAGCATTGCCATCACAGGAATAAATTACATATTACTGTACTGCTTTTACTGTATTTTTGATCAAATACATATAATTGTTTTGCACAGGATGAGCTCAGGATTCAAGAGGAGAACATTGACCACATCCATCGCAGATCTTCAGAGATCCAGGAGCTGCTGCAGAGTCGTGAGTTTCCACTGGAGCTACAGGTGATTTTGGACACACCAGCAATGTTTTATAATGCACATTTTTTTAAATGAATGATAGACAATGTGTAATGACATTTGCATGCAAAAATAATATTACTATGTTATGCTATGTATACCTCATGTATTAATTAGTATAAACCAGCCTCATTAACCACTCTTTAAATTTCAGCAAATTCACTGTAGTTCATTTTTAAAGGTAATTGAGAGCCAGCTGAGGAAGAAGATGGCAGAGGTGGAGGAGCTCTTTTCTGAGTCCAGGGATGTTTTTAGACAGGTTGAAGCTGCCAAGGGGAAGGTGGCGTCTGATATTGCAGATCACCTGTCCTCCATCCAGACTATCAGAAACGCTCTGACCTCACGGTCCACATCTGAGAGCCCACAGGTCCTCAAAACAATCCAGGTAAATGTTTATGCTTTAAGACAAGTTCAGTTTTGGTCCATTTTGATCTATATTTGCACAATGTCTCTGTCACATACTGCATTTTTGGTGAGGTAATTTTTTAATGTTACCATTTGGCTGGCAGGGCTTATCAGAGAAGTTGCAAGCGGAGGCAGAGCAGGCAGATGCATTACTGCAGCAGATAAGTCTTCTGGCCAGCATTGCAGGTCTAGAAAACCTGAAGACGCTGGCTGAAGACGGAGCACACCTTCGAGAAAGCATCTGCATGGCCAGAGAGCTGGTAATCGAGAAGAGAGAGCAAGCAATCAACCCCAGCAGACCTGAAAATCAAATGATCCAAGACCCTAAGCACGTCAAGCCCTTGATTGTAAAAACAGAAGATATTGCGCCAGAGATACAGTCTGAATCTAAAAGAGATGAGCAGTCAAAAGGAGGCAAGACACTAGAGTTGAAGGACTTGGTCAGTGAATTTTTTGAGGATGTGAACAAATGGGTCACACCTGAGCAGAAACTCTCAGCAGCGCAGGTAATTTTATTGTCATGGGTCTGTTTATTCTTAAAAGGTATGTGTCTTTAAATGAACTGAAATATAAAGACTTTCAGCTTTGAGAGCTAGTTTGTTTCTTTGTAACTACTTCAGTTCTAAGGGTTATGCACTGTCCATTAACAGCAATTTAAATTAAATTTCAGCCTGCCGTATAGAAAAGAAGCATCTGAGGCACTAAAGGAAATTTATTTTTGAGCAGATCATTTCTATGTGCACTGCCTATTATTATAATATCATATAATGTAGTTTAATTACATATATTTTTTTTAAATTGCAGAAAATAATATATTAGGTGTTTTAATTTGCAGTAATAGCTGAACATTTTGTGGCTTTGATGCATCTCCATAAAAGCTTCTCATACATTTGGTGCTTTCATGTTTACATGTAAATGTGTTAATGTTTTTGTTTAGGATGTGTGTGTTGATCTTGGTGAGAGTATGGCTGTGGAGATGAAGTGCGCAATGTTAATGCAACAGAGCCAGGAGAGTCTGGACTCTTTGCCGGGTCGAAAAGAGGGCACCTCTAATGACTCAAATATGTTAAAGGTAAAAGATACTTACAAAAGCCCTTCACCCACAAACTTAAATTTCAAATACTGTGCCACTACACACTTACACTTCTGCTTTGTTTTAGAAATGTATTAATTACTAGCACCTCAGAAATGTAATGGTTCCATCCTTTTTAAAGTATTGAATATTTTAAAAAATCACTGTAGATGAGCTAAACCTTTTATATTCAAAGGCTTTTTTTTACTGCAGTAGAGATGATAGCCTTGAATAGGCTTTTTTCAGATGCCTAATGTAATGAGACTAAGTACCTCCTTGTTGGATTTTCTGTAGGTTGTAGAACAAGTGGAAGGCAAACTTGTAGAGGTTGAGAAACAGTTTGAGGTCCTGCAGACAAGCTGTACTCCAGAGGGTCAGGCTGCTCTCTCCCAAGATGTTCAGATGCTGTTTGGAAAGACACCAGCCCTGAGCAAGATCTTAGTAGATGAGAGGACTCAGGAAGGAAACTCTGATCCAGATCGAAGTTTCATTCAGCGCACTGAGCCTCAGCAGCCTGGAGTTTCCAAAGAGGAGCTCCAGTCAGTTCAGGTTAGTGTGGTATCTCTCTTACACAGGAACTGTTTGGGGAGGGGTTTTGGCACATTTATAGAGTATAATAAAGCAATAACAGTTGCCTTATATTGATCCAAACCTGTATGACTTTATTTCTTCTGTAGAAAACAGAATGCAGTCCATGCAGTGTTTGTATATCGGGTCTAAAACAACACTAGACCCCAATAACTTTTATTTTTCAAAACATCTTGCGTAAGTCAGTACAGGTTTGGAACGAGTTGAGGGTGAATTAACAATGACTGAATTTGTGTTTGGAGAAGAATCTCTTGGCAGCAATTATTCTTTGACGGACAAACAATTCCTTTTTTCTTTCTGGGTCTGGCTTTGGTGTCAGCAGGAGAAACGTCATTGAGTGTACCACGGTGGCATGAGCAAAGAATCACTCTTTCCTAGCTAAAACCTCCTACAGTAAATGGAGTACCCGCTCTGTTCCTTGTCTGGGGCCATTAATGTAGAATGGCACCTCGTTGCTTTTAAGTGCTTGTTTTTACCTGTTCTCTGAGAAATATGCTGGATGCTGGATGTTTTGCTTTGTGGCACATCACTTAAAGCAGGTGCATTTCTGATGTCAAAGCTTATCTTCAGAGTACATTATCTGCATTACTCTGCTCTGCCTGATGGCTTCTCAGAACAGTTTATTTAGAGAGTTGGAAAGTGTGGTACAGTGGGTAGTGCACATGCTGACCGCATAAAAGTGCTTTTTGAATCACATGGGTGCAGGATTTATAATAATAATAATGCATTTTATATGTATTGCACTTTTCTACATAGAGAAGCAGGGACTGTCCCATGAATAGCTTTATATGTTAGAATGATTTTTTATTTATAATAAAATGCATGTTTTGGAAGTTATAAAGTACCTGGGAAATTTGCAGTTGAGTAAGTCAGTACCTGAGTGCCTGAATTCTAAGTATTCTGCAATTTCTTGATAGACTTATCAGGGAGGCCAAAATAAAGCAATAATCAAGCCTTGACCAGATAAAGGCATGAATAAACCTTTCTGCATCAGACAATAATAGAGAAGAACTTTTAAATTAATGCAGAGCCATTGACAACAAATAAAAGTTTGACTGCCCCAGTGTAGGACTATTTAAAATATGGTTTCAGATAAGTATGCAGTATCCGTTATAGTTTTATTTAAAGAGAAATCATATAACAAATGTTCAGCATCTGAATAAAAACGCATATATTGGTGAGTGATGTTTATCGTTGTCAGGTCATGGTAGTTACATTTCTGTTTTGCAGGTTGCCGCTGACAGTAAAGTGGATGACATGGATCGTATGAATGTAAAATGCTTGCCCACAAAGAATGATCTATCACCTTGCACAGAACAACAAGCAATCGAAGATCTTGGTACCTGTAATCTCGACACAAATAAGCAGCAGTTCATGTCTGGACCTAAATCAAAACTGGATGAAACTGGATCTGTATTAAGAGAAGGTGACAGCAAATCTGCTCATGGCTCATCCTGTGAATCATTAAAGCTTGACTTTACCATATTGCTGGAATCTAATCTTACCAAACCCAACCAGAACCCACTAACACAAGCTGGACCAGCTTCTTCAACTAAATGGGAGACTGTTTCACTTGTTCATGGTGGAACTGCAGAAACATCAGAGGATGGCTTGAAAGTCTTGGAAGTCAAACCTGATGTAGTTGTAAATGAAGAATGCAATGCAATGAGCTCTTCTGATGAACCTTTACATTTATGTGCAGAACCTTCAACATTAGAAGTGAAGTTTGAAGAAAACACCAGTGATTCTGATATAGACTTTGATTTCATGCCTAAACCAGAGAAGGACTCATCTACTCAAGCATTTGGCCCAGAGATGCATCAAGGAAGCTCTGGAACTGCTAAGAAAGTATTTACCATCATCCTGGATGTTGATACTCCTGCTTTATCATCAGACAGGTATCATTCACTGCAAGAGACACAGTGTACAGATCCTGAAGCCTCAACCACAAATGAATTCTCCAGTTCAGATGTAAAAAATCAGCAAAGGAGCTCTTCTGGTACTGAGAAACCTGAAAGCCAAATTGCTAAGCTAGATTTATCAGAAGAGTACGATGTGAAAGCAAGTAGCACTGAAATGCAGCCAGTACAGAAGCCAGCTATTCTTATCCAACCTCAAACCCCTGAGATCGACGTTCAAGAAGATGAAAAAGGGAAGCAACATGAAGTCTCTGATGTAGACACATCAAGCCAAATGGATGTCCACACTGGAGTAGGCAATGAGTCAGGGTCTGTGGTTCACCAACAGGGTGTCCCAGTGTTGAAGAATCATGATGAGGAGGACAAAAATACCATTAAAGTGGCTTCAAATGAAACAAACACGCTTCAAAAGCCTACAAAAGTTGCTAAAGGAAAGAAGAAGAGCAGAAAACCAGCTGGTGTAGAAAAAGCAAGCAATGTTGGTAATATAAAGCTGAACACATGTAAATCTGAAGATAAAAACACAACTGACTCAGAAGGCCTGAGTCTGAGTTCAGAGGTCAGGCTGCCAGACAACGCAGACACTTCACTGACTGTGTCTTCAGACTTCAGTCAGCCAAACACAGCAAAACCTATGAGGACACAAGACAAACTAACAGTGGACATTCTGCAGAAAGAAACGGTGAATGAGACACAGGATGGACATTTTGAAAATGTTAGCATCTCACTTGCTGGAGGTGCCCATAGCAGTGCCACAGACAGTGTGGTTTTAGCAGCAGTGGAGTCTGTGCAGTCAACACATACAGAAGAAAAAGAATTAACACCAACCGATTCTTCATCTGTTGTGACAGCTGACTGTAAAACACTGATTCCTACCGCAGTCCTATCAGAGTCACAGCCCAGCCATGCTGAAGCTCAGAGGACCGAGGATTCAGATGGCAGTTTCCCTTTACAGGTGAGATTAACATGCTTGTTTTCTAATAAAAATACGAAACAAATACAGATAATGTATTGCGCATGTCTCATTTGACATTACCCTCAGAGACCATGATGGTCATGTTTTATCAAGCACATTTAATGTGCCTTTTTGTCATTAAAAATCTTTTTTAACCTTAGTTAGCAATTTTTCAGGGAGACGTCATTTATAACAGCTGTATGGCACATGTGTGAACTTAACGTGCAGTTTAACAATTATTTAATGAATGCATGATTTTTCATTGGCATAATTTGTGGATCATTCTATATGTTGGCTTTTTTATGAATATCACCCTCTAGCATTTATCACGGTTACAGTGTGGCACTTATAAATTTGCTTTGAGAACAGGTTATTCAATATTGATTTGGTGACCAAGAACTTCATTAAGCTTCGTTATGAAACTACATTTTGCTAGCATTACTTCCTGCAGTACCGCCTCCCAATTTTTGGGCCTGAAGGCACACCACGCCTTTTAGAAGGAAGACTTAATTCCCAACTGGGCAACATTCCTTGTTCTTTTGATGCCATCAACAGCAGATCTGTTTCTCTTTCAAGCAATCTCTGAAAACATGTGCAAGCAATGTTGAGGTGAACATTTTCACTGAAATATACACTTTTGCTTTATTGTAGTATGACGAAATGCACACAGTATATTCCGATCCATCTGCTGGGAACAAAATGCCCCAAAACAGAGGATCAGTACCAGACGGTGAGGATAAAACGAGGCATGTGGAGCAGCCTACTGGGACACATGTGTGGGCTGTTTTACTGGACACCATCACTGATGTTCAACCACTACAGATGACCAGTCACGATTCTGAGGTATGTACCTGTATGTAAACATATTATGATTTGATGAATTGTTGAAGGAACAACTAGAAGAACTCGAGCAGCTTTGGTGAACTACTGTAAACATTTGGGCTTTTGACAATAAATAAATAAATAAAACCGCTTCAGAAAAAACAAGTACAGAACCAAAATGCACAAACCAAGACGGACGTTTTCTCTCAAATATAACTGTTATCTGTTACTAAACTCTTTCTGACTTGGAGGCCATATATTCCCTCAAGTTTTCTCAGAGGAAATTGCACAGGAAAGAGGAATTTCCTGTGATATGTGCTGCTTTTAACTGTATCGTTTTCTTCCTGTCTGTGTTTTTAAATTTTTTAAATAGAATTGTTAAAAATAATTTTTATTGTTGTTGTTTTATTGTTATTGTTGTTTTTTTTTGCAGGAATCTAGACCAAGTAAAGATTCTTTGTTTCAGAACTCATCACTCTTAGAGTCCGAGAGCAGTCTGACATGGACTGTCCTGTGGGTGTTCAGATGTCGGTACCGACCGGCCCAACTCAGCATTGCACATATGACTCGTCAGCTGGAAGAGGCTGAGGTACAGTACATTACTTCATCGCACTGGTTTCTCCAAAACCTCCAGCTGTGAACAGCTGGTGACTGTAAAAGATGTCCGTACTAGTCCTGAAGATCTAATCTATTATTTACGAAAAACCCTCAGGAGATGTCTGATTACAAAACTTATGACTTAAAATGAAGAACTTTATTCACATTTCCAGGTCAGATGTAATCAAATTTGTAACTGATGATGCCAAGATTTATTAGGCAGATGTATTTATTTAGCAGAAGGGATAACCAAATACTAAAACCTTCTGAAATTTGTTACAGATCCATGTACCCATGTATCATGCACCCAAGTGAAACTTTCTAACTATAGCTATTTAAAATAACTGTAAATGTTTTTACATGATGTCTATCTGTGTGTCATAGATGTGCCTTCAGTATGTCTTGGAGCAGGTGGCTAGACTCCCTCAAAGTGAATCTAGTGCAGGACACGCTACAAAGCCTGAGCAGAACATAGAGAGCAGATTGAACACGGTACTAATGGATACCTCAGCTATGGTGGAGTACAAAAAGACACAGCTCCAGCAGGTCACACAGTACCACCAGCAAAAACGGGCTCTCGAGGATATTCTACACAACCTGGAGGCTGAGCTCAGCACACTGACACAGTGAGCTTGACATTTTCTGTGTGTGTGTGTGTGTGTGTGTTGGGTTCAGGGATACCCTACAAAGATGGCAATACCCAAATTTCTTGTCCTTGTAGGGACGTTTTGGCCTCTGTGATAAAAACTACTGAATGTTTTGTGTGAGTGGAAGGTTTAGGGGGAGGGTTAGAGCCATTTCGGCCCCTTTCCAATTGAATGAAATTCACGTGAGGAGACAAAAAAATATATCCCCAAATAAAGATTAAATGGCATACAGCTGAAGTTTTATATTCAGTTATGTTACAGGGCAGGGGAGTAACAATCATTTTAGAAGTGATGGTGACACAAATGTCAAATTAAATAATAATAAGTGGCTAAGAAATAAAATACACTGCTGGATAATAACCAGTAATTTGTCTTCTATAATATTTTTGATATATATTTTACTAATGACAATTTTATGGATTGTATAATCAGTATATATACTACAAATACTTTTGACATATTTATCACAGAATAAGGCAGAAAATATACGTTATAGCATCTGTACTGTAATTGATTTTTTGAAAATTACCACTGTATCATTCATATTTACTACCTGTAGAAGACTTGAAAAACACATATAAACCATATCGTCTTCACGTTTAGGTTTATGCTTGTTTACGCCAGCTTATCAACTGCGATAGTGGTTTTGGGGATTTATTATTACTTCCTCTTAAGAGTCAGTTTTGGACTTTCTGCGCAAGAGCGCCCTCCAGCTTCAAGTATAAATGAAACATACAGTGTTCAACACTCTGTGATGTTCACATCATTTTAGATATGAATAAGAAGCATCCAATATTTTAGATAAGTAGGGTAGATAGAGTAGATAGATAGATCTTCTTTTAAATTTAATGTTTTTGTAAAATAGTTATGGTGTCCATTACTTGTACTGTACCTGTATTGGTAGTGTAGCTATTGTACAACATTGAAAAGTAACCTTATTCTCACATTTTTGAAGGGATTGCACTGACAGCAGCACCTTGCGAGAGAAGAAGCTGAATGCATTCTTGAAGAGCACGCAGAGGAAGCGAGGCATGTTAGAGGAGCTCCTACAGACATGCTCTCAGATTTCAGCCCATCTGGGTGAGACAGAGGGACCCGTGGCCTGCATTGAACCGTTTAGGACGTTACAGGAGAGATGGCAAACTATGGAGCGGGTTGCTTCCAGCAGTCTGTGGTGTGCTAACATCTGGACAGCAGAAGGAGTTGTACTCCTGCAAGAAGCCAGAGAGCTGCACCATGAACTGGAGCTTCTGGAGAAGTCAGTTTCTCATCCACATCTCTCTCAAGGACAGACAGATTGCCAAAGTGTGCTACAAGAGACTGTCAGACCTGCAAACCTGGCAGTGTTAACTGAGCATTACCTGTACCTTTGTGAGGTCTCTCAGGCTCTTTCCTCAAGTCCACTGGGGGAAAAAGAACTCAGAGATGTGGAGGACGCAATGAAGGGCTTGAGTTCTCAGCTTGCTCTCACTCAGGAGAAGCTCAGCTCTCAGACTTCGAATGGCAACGGTTGCTCACCGATCATGAGGATTATCAGGGACTACGTTACATGGGCTAAGCAAACAGAAAGCAAAGTCAGTAGGAGAAGGAGGTTGTCTCTATTTCCTGAAGAAGCAAGTCACCAGGTCAGTCACGTGAAGAAACTGCAATCGGAAACATCTCTTAAGAGGTTTCAGTTGGCCTCTGTTTTGAAAGAGCTAAGAGAGGAAGTTACAGGACTCGATGAGGAGGATTCCTTGTCACCCACCCTCAATTCTGTAGAAGATTTGTACAATAAGCTTACAGAGAAGACTGAATGTGCTGTTGCAGAAATGAACAGAATGTTTCAAATTCGAGAAAGACTGTGGAAGCAGATAATTGATAGCAGCTCTTGGTTGACTTCAGTATTAGAAAAGGAGTCTGGTAAAACAGTGGCTTCTGAACCTAAAACTACAATCCCAGAACTGAGGGTTCAGCTTCAGGTGTGCACAGAGGCTTTGAAGGATGCTGGGAGACAAGCAAATAATCTTGAGACTGTGTTAGATGAAATCAAAAATGTGAATCACGGTCTGAGTATACCCGAAAACTTTCAGCTTATCAGTAGGCTAACAGCCTTACAAGAAGAGGTCTCTAGGGTTGTGAACCGTAAATGGGCCTTGCACTGGGTGCTTGAAGAACTCCTTCATGCTCAGGAATCTTCTGCTGAGGAACAGAACATCCTTCTGAAGAGCTTGAGACAGATGAGTGCTGATGTCACAAGGCAGAAGTATCCCGTGACAACAGATTCGCTCTTGGCTCTTGAACCTGTCAAGCACACGCTAATGGAGCTCCTCTGCAAGGTCCCGGAAATTCCCCACTGCCCAGATCCTAGGAGGAAAGAGATGCTCAACGCGGTACTAGACGTACAGAGGTGCATACATCTGCTGGAGTTGCAAGTCAAAGATCACGAGAAGTACCTCAATTTAAGGCAGCACATGGAGAACTCCAGAGAGGAAGTGAAAAAGAGCTTGTCGCAGATTGTAGACTCGAGTGTAGGAGCTGACGTGAGACTCCGCTTTTGTCAGACTGTCCTGGTGGAGCTGCCTATGTTGAGAATGACGTGTCAAGAAGCCGCGGACCACCTTGAGGCCATTTCGAAAGATCTCTATCCATCCCAACTGACAACAGAAAGACACAAAATCCATTTGGTCATTGATCAGCTCGCCTCTTGGGAGCTCACAGTAAAAAATGAGGCTAAAACCCTTGAGTGCTCTCTGGCAGAGCGACTCGGCTGTCCTAGAGACCTCAGTCCACTCACTGAGCTCTTCAACAGTGTCCAGCAGCAGCTGAAGGAGACCATCTGCTTGGAGCCACATAATAAGACCATTGATACACAGCTGCGAAAGCACTGGATGCTAATCCAAACCGTTGAGTCTGTTCTACGAATGTTGGAGCACTGCAGGAAAGAAGTAGATGTTGAAAGCTACCAGATGACCATTGATCTGGGCCAGAGAACCCTTGATGATTGTGGTATGCATATGGTAAGCTCCATGTGTCCATTTATGTTAAAATCTCTTAAACCACTAGAATGCTACTTTTTGTAACCATTGTAGTTTTCGAGCATTCTTGTGACAGCATTGTTATTTTGTAGTAGGACTGTGTATAGATTTCCCAATTTAGTTTGTTAGCATTCAAAGGCTCTTGATTTGCTCTGGCTTGATTTTATTCTGATTCTTTTGCGTATGACCGTTTTCTTCATTTTCTAGTGTTTTAAACAGATTCAACAGATCTTTTTTTAACTATTCATTGAAAGAATCTTCTTAAAACGATGTTGTTTATCCAGTTTCTAAATATTTCGTCTTTCGTTGTCCAGGACAAGCTGCTTCAAGCTAGGGAGGCTCTGAAACATTACCACTGGGCTGTTCAGGGTGCAGAGAGCTTCTTTCGACAGATTGGATCCAATCTTATCATCCCCTCTGATGGCTTCAGAGGCTACAAAGAGGAGCATCGCTATGTTCAACAGATTTTCAGCACTCTGGTTGAGGGTTTCCAGTCCCGCTTGTCTGAAGTTGGTGCTTCTGTTCCCCAGCAGACATGCCTCTCCATCCCTCTAACCGAGCAGCTTCATATTGAGGTTTTGAGTCACCTTCTTGTACAAGATGCCAAATTAGAAGCCCAGGCCCAGCTCAGACTTGAGGCCTTACAGAGGTTAGTCATACTCCATAAAGCCAGTTAAGGGTTGTTTTTCTGTGAAAACTTAACGACCTTGAACTATGATTCAGATTGCTGCGTTCACAATGCACTCTGATTGTTGCTGGCATTTTTATATGAAATTGGAAAATCATTTTATAATTGTAAATAATGGGGATTTTACATTTGTGGATCATTGGAGGACAATACTTCTTATAATAATCAAGTGTTTTCTCAGAAAGCTCTTTAAAATGTCTGCCTTATGCTGTAGAGTACCTGGCAACATTTTCCTCTGAAACAATTAGTCTGAATAGAAAACATCTATTTTGGTTAAACGAAATGCACTAGAGGCACTTTTATTTGGCTGCCTTTAACAGTTAAATCATTCTCCTCCAATTTAGGTCTATGAAAGATCAAATTGCGCACATGAGTCACCATGAAGAACTGAGTCAACTTCTCAAAAATGTTGATTCTCAAATCTCAACATTTTTAAGTCTGAAACCAGCTGATTCTGAAGCCTGCCAAGATCAGCTGCTGAAAGTAAAGGTTTGTGGTTATTATTTGCTGTTATCAGGTTAAATTAACAGCAATAAGGTTCCTTGTTGCCTTTTTACATCTCATAACAATATATGTATGCTAGATTAGCATGCCTGAAATTGTCTTCATCTGCAGGTGCTCCAGACAGAGCTGAAGAACCTTGCTAAAAAGCTGGAGGAGCTGCGGGAAAGCTGCCCAGGTCTTCGCTGCAAGGCACCTGTGGATCTGATGCTGGGTCAGCTGTGGAGGTCATGGGCAGTGCTGCAGTGCAGAGTAGAATCACTAAAAGCCAACATGTCCCATAAAGAAGCAGAGTGGAGAGACTTTGCTATACGTGTATGGAAAATATATTAGCTCGTTAATCATTTTACAAGAAAATGTAAATTTTAAGTTAGCTGTAACTCGTTTCTCTTCATGTTTGGGTTTGCTGTGCAGCTGAAAAAATCAAAGGAAGGTCTTGACAGACTTCAGGATGATCTTCCGGACTCATCTACGGCTAAGGGATCCCTGGTGGATCTTCAGGGCCTTCTGAGCCTCACGGAGCGCCTTCAAGATGGGATTGAGCAGGAGCATCACACTTTGGCATCTCTACAACACCATGTGGCACGATTGCTTGGGGTCTCAAATTTGCAGCAGCTGGAAGCGTGTCCTCAAATCTGTCAGGACTTGCAGTCTCTACAGGGTCACTGCAGAAGGTTTGACTCGTACACACATGCACAGAAACACATAAGTAGAGGAAATGTTCAGAATCTCCATTTACAGACATTTTCATACTCAGTCTCAGAGATCAGAGCAGTAACATCCGTCGAGAGGTGCTTTTTGAGATCCAGGAGTTGGGTCGTGTGCAGGAGGAGCTGAGTGGCATTCAGCAGAATGTTCTGTCTCTTTTGACGGCTTTACAGTCGGAGTCAGCTGCTCAACACTTACAGGTTGGTGCCTGTGTTTGACGGGCAGGGTGTCTGTTTCTGCAGTCTTTGGTGTTGATATTGTGTTCACTGTGTTGTATTGCACTGTAGGAAGTCAAAGTGGAATTGGTTTCACAGAAGGCTCGACTGCAGGATGTCATGGACCGAGTGCAGAAGAAATGGAGCTGTGTACCTGCAGAGATTCAAATCTTACACAATGAGCTCAATGTCTCAATGCAGGAAGCCAAAGACAAAGTATTCACATTTTTTTTTAATAGTAAATACTTGGTCTTGAACATGTAAAAGAACATTTGTTTTAATTATTTATTTTTAAATTTTAAATGTTTTTTTTTTTTAAATAAAGCTAATACAGTTGTATACTATTTTCAGTTGGTCATGGTCATGGAGAGAAGTGGCCCTCTTTGCAAAATGGGTGAGCTGGTTGGAGAGGTGAAGGTGGGCTTGAATTGTGTGCAGGCCCTGCTGAAGCAAACAAGTCCTAATATTTCTGAGGCTGAACGTACACAAAAGGTAATTTGATCTTGCATCCCTTCACATGCACATTATTGAAAATATCTTTCTATCAGTTGTTTAGTTTTTCTTTTTTCTCTCCTTACTTAGTTTTGCATATTGCTTTTCTTACTCCATAATTGTAACAAGCAAATTATGGTGCCATTTTCATTGTAAAAAACATTATAAATGGCAAAACGAATTAATATAAAGTGAAACTGAAACTACCGGTTTGTGAGAAATGTGCCTGTACCAAAAAAAAATAAAACCACTTCTCAGATTTTAGAAGTGTTTTAATATATTCCAGCCTCAAACCTGGGCTCACATACTTCTCTCATTCAATAAAAATCCAAATGTGTGTGTTCTGCATGTTTTGCATACTTGATGGTAATTGCATTATATAATTTGCTTTGGAAATCTAAGCATGTTTCTGATAATTATATACAATTATACACTGCTAAAAAAAAATTATCAATAGAAATCAAATTTATTAGCCCATGGAGGTCTGGATTTTGAGTCACACTCAAAAGTGGAAAAACACATAATGTAATGTCCTTAAAACAAGTCAAAATGAGGCTCAGTAGTGTGTGTGGCCCCCACGTGCCTGTATGACTTCTTTACAACGCCTGGGCATGCTCCTGATGAGGTGGAGGAGGGTCTCCTGAGGGATCTCCTCCAGACCTGGACTAAAGCATCCGCCAACTCCTGGACAGTCTCTGATGCAACGTGGCATTGGTGGATGGAGCGTGACATGATGTCCCAGATGTGCTCAATTAGCTCTTAAATGTTTAGCTTGTGTCCAATGAAATATGATGTGTCTGTGCCTGTGTGTGCAGCGCATATGGGATGAGCTGGACCAGTGGCACACTCGGATAGCTGAGCTGGAGGCTGAGGTGCAGGATCTGGCTGAGCAGAAGCCTGAGAGAGCACACATCCTCATGGACCAGCTCACAGAGCCACTGCAGCTCTACCAGACCACAGCCAAACAGGCCGAGCAAAGGACCGCCCTCATAAGCAAAGTCAGATGATTTCACGACATAAGCCAATACATAATGCCTCTGATAGCAAACCATGACTGATTATGTCTTTATGTTTGGGTTGCACTAGATCCCTGCTTGTCTGCAGGACTATGAGGGTTTACTCAATAGCTCCAACTGCTGGTTGAGAGAGGCTCAGTCCTGGCTGGTCGCTCCTAGAACCTACACCACTGCGAAATGCATCCACTTTCACGCCAACTCCCTCAAGGTCAGCTCGAAACCTCACTTTAGAGATACTGTCTTTATGCATGACCTTGTTATCAGCTCTTGTGATGTGTCTGCAGTTGATGCTGGATGAATCCGAAGGATACAGGGCAGCTCTGGAGGCCTTCCTGCCTGCTCTGGAGGAGATCACTTTTGTGTGTGACACCACCCCTCAACAACACAATCTCCAACTGTGTGTACAAAACATCACACTCATGCAGCAAAGTGTTCTGGACCCTCTCTCCCACCTTCAGCACCTGGCAGCTGTAAGAACGATCATTACGTCCAAAAAATGTTTCCAAAAGGAATCGCCATGTCAAAGTTTTTCTCAATACCAAGTTTTTAGTTGTATCGGTTTCAGTGAAATTTCATGATTCCTGGTACCACCAGTTTTATAGAAAATTGTTACTAAAGACATATTGAATTAAAACAATAGTGTGTGCATAGCCTTGAAGTATTTCTTATTTAGGAAAACATTTTTAGTTTTTTGTTTCATTGACACTAACTAATAAACATGAGTAAGTAAATGATGCTTGCTTAAGTAATGATAATATAGCTAGAAGACGTTCACGTATTTATTTGATATTTCAGCAAATATTTATATTTTTATTATTTTTATTTTTCTGAAAGGAGTCTCTCATACTCTCCAAGGCTAGATTTTTTTGTAAATTAAAAATTATAGTAAAAAGTGATATTGTGAAATTTAATTTTATAACATGATATTATATTTTGTGAAATAATAGAATAATTTTTACATTTAAAAATCTGATTTATTATTGTGATGCAAAGCTGAGTTTTAAGCAGTCATTACTGCAGTCTTTAGTGTCGCATTTCATTTAGAAATCATTGTCGTTTCTAAAATGCTCATTTGCTGAACAAAAAATAAGCTTAACTTTTATTATCATGCATATTATTATGTTGTAAACAGTTGTTCTATTTAATAAGTTTAAGTTTATTTTATGATTTTTTTTATTTTTTAAGCTTTTTTTACATTGAATTTTTATCAATTTAATGCATCCTTGCTGAATAAAAGTATTTATGTATTAGATATTTTGTTGTTCCTAACTATGTATACATTGTAGGGTTTCCTGAAGTTAAATTACTGGAATTACCTACTTTATGAGACTGTGATGAAATTTGTCTATATTTTAATTGACATTCATTTATAACTTCTGTTTAGGAGATGGATGCCATTGAAGCAGAGGTGAAAACAATGGAGAAAAATCTAACTAAGATCAGAACAATCCTTTCAGCCAATGACACCGAGAACATTTATCCTGAGGAACATCTCCAGAACATACAGGTACTGTACATCATGTCTTATTAATCCTGTTTGTACTGTAAACATTTACAGTACCTCTCTCTCCTATCCTCTGTAACAGGTCATTCTGGATAATGTCCAGTCCATGAAGAGGACCATTGATGAGATTGAGAGCTGCAGGCCAGGACTGGGGCTTCCTGCTGGGGCAGAGCAAACTCTCACAGCCTTTCATCGGGCTCAAGAGCTCCTGCAGCCCATCCAGGAGCTACAGCAGCTCAGTGTGGAGCGGAGCACGGCGTTGAAGGTCTGTTGCTCTTATAGCTTGCTTGTGTTTACCAAGAGTCAGTGGTTTACCATTTACTGTAGTTCATGAAAAGCACATTTCAGTAGTTAGGGGGTTTTACAAATACCTTTTATTTCACACAACATTAAAATGTTAAATTAAATATTTGCAAAGAAAAATGAAGTATATATATATGCAGAAAGAAAGCTAACAAATTTAGCAGTCACCTCTCATCTATAGCATTGTGTTTATTGATAGTGATTTCTACATAGAAAATACACTGAACTTCCATAACTTATTCCTGAGGTGTAAATGGGTTTTAAAAGTTTAAATAAAAAAAAAAAAGTTTAAAAGTTTCAATATTTCTTGTAGTCTTTATATTAATACGAGACTTCATAAACAATAATTATACAAGACTTGAATTTTTTTTTTATATTAAATAAGTAGTCACATTGCATGGCAATGCTTAAAATGCCAATATTAGATGATAAATAACTATTTTTTTCAACTGTTCTAATGCATCTATTTACAGCATCAAATAAAGAGATTTATAATGCAATATTTCAAATGACTTTTGGTCTAGTTAGTTCTAGTTAGAAAATATTAGTTTATCTCATGAAAGTGCAGGAAATTTGTAGTGTTTTAGTGACCGTGACCAGCGCATGACCCCTCCTCTTCACTTTCATGTCTGTGGGAATGAGAGGAGGAGAAAATTCCTGCTTTTAAAGCCAACTCACAAAAGGGATGTGTGGGAACCTTGAATTTTCTGATTGCGCGTAAAAAATTAAGTGCTTTAAAACTTCAATATGATGCGGCAATAAATTATTACAGGCACAGCTTTATTGCCAAAGCCAATAGTATCTACTTAAGACACTCTTTTGGCTTTTCTCATGATCTCTATCTTGTGACTTTGGTTTTTACAACTTGATGAAATACAGTATTTTCCTGTATTTGTTTTTTTCCAGGCCTCTATTGGACAACCAGCTGAAATGCTTCTCCCTTCAGACCAAACTACAGAATTCACAATGCCACATCTTTACACAGAAGATGTGAGGGTAAGTCCATCAGATATCCCTCAAAATCTATGTCCAGGATGAGTCAGTTTTAGGAATATATACAGTAAGACTAAATCAGCTCATTAGTTCTGTTACTATGAAAACCTACAGTAAAGAATAATGTGTTGATGCATAACCCTGGTGAAGCAGGTCTCCATGGAAGGCCCTTATACTGAGGAGGAAGATGAAGACAATCAGTCTTCATCCTCAGGAACTCTCACATGCAGTGTTCCAGAGGTAAAACCCTCAAAAGGGAACATTTCTGAACTCTTATCTGAACTCTGGACCTCTTTATTATAGCTGTTAATTTGCATGTGTTTTTACTGTATATACTCTTATGAAAGGAAGCTATTATTACAAATCTAATTATACATCTAAATGAATGTTTATAATATTACCTAAATGCAAATTTGTTTTTTTTGTTTGTTTGTTTTTTGTTCTTTTTAGACCATTCTGAGCTCTATTTTTTTTCTATAATTTTACAGAAATTAGTCATCGATGCTTTTGCTAGTCTTGGAATTGCATGATCACAATTATAATTAGGGTTTAGGCTCAATGCGTATACATTTTGTTGTTTGTTTATAATTTAGTCAGCTTTGGAAACTAGTTCTTTTGCTTTCCTACTCTCGTTGCAGAATGCTGAATATAACTCCTCCTCTTCTTCTTTCAGTAACAGCTGCTTCATTTTCTTTAGGGAACCTATTCTTCCGAACCATCATCTCTAATCATTTCTAATAATCTCGAATCATTTCATCTAATCATTTTTTCTTTTTCTGTATCAGGACCCAGATGAGACAATCGAGGATGATGATATTACGTCAGATGCTGCCTCTGCTGTAACAGAGCATGACATGGTAAAGACTGACCTCAAATAAGTTATTTGACCTTTTATTTTTTTTATGGCATTATGGTTTATCATCATTATTTCTCAATGTGAAATCTATAGTTCTGATTCTAATTGGATAAGCCCTGCTCAAAGCTATTGTAAAATGCCAATTAACACACACATGTAGCTGTATGTTCTGAATTAATATGCAATTTTGCAACTACTAGCAGCCTTCTATTGGAGTAATGAACTTAAGTATCATTCAGAAGATATGGGTTGGTAGGATTTTTAATATTTTTGAAAGAAGCCTCTTAGGTTTACCATTACTGCAAATTATTTAATCAAAAACACTGTAAAACAGAAATATTATTCCAATTTAAAAGAACACTTTCATTTGAATATCTTAATAATAATTTATTACTGTAATGGCAAGGATTAATTTTCAGCAGCCTAAACATTTTTTATTATTATTTGCTTAATTTTCATGTTGAATTTTTAAATTAATATTGTGTATTAACGAAATTAACGAAAGTAACGAAATTTCAATTCTCTGTATGTCCTGTACATGTGGCAGAATTGACAATAAACTTGACTTGACTTGACTTGTAATATTTTTTTACCTTAATATTTTTTATTCAGGATTCATAGAAAATGTGAAAAATTGCTTTGGTTAAATTAAAATCTTCTTTCAACAACAAGGAAAAAAACCTTTTACTGCAACCAAACTTTTTGAATGGTAGTGTAAATTACTTGGCAGAATAATTATTTCATTATTTACTGTGGCTATGGTGGTTTTAGATGCATCGGTAATTATTTATCACTACTCTTGTAGTGAAAACTAACTGCTTGTTTTTGTCTTTAGGAAAAAGCTCCTGAAGAAGATGATTTTCCTGCAGTCAAGCATGTAATTCAGGACACTGACGCAGGGAGTTGTTTACTGGAGCCTTCTGACTTCTCTGAAATCCCTGGTGTAGTCTGCAGAACGGTTACTGAAGAGACATCCCAACACTTAAAAGAATTTGCGAATGATACTTGGCCGAAGCCTGATATCGCTGAGGAAAAGCAAAACGAGTGCACTGAAATCAAGTCGACAGAAACAGTACTAGCAAAGCCAGGAATATGCTCAGAAATCACCATGCTGAAAGCAAGTGGTACCAATGAATTAACCGAAGAGTCTATATCTGTAGATCAGAATGAAGGATCCGTAAACACAGAAACGGGTACGAGCGAACAAGTGAAGAAAATAAGCCCTAAACCACCTGACACTGAGGAAGTAAATGTTACTGATGGCGACCAGACCCAGATTAAACCCATGCTCTCCTCCCAGCAGACAGAAAGTGTGCCACAGGAGGATAAAGCTCTGGTAATTACGTGTGAAATCTATGAGTAAACTCTGAGGTTTCATTTTGTGTGGTCCGTTTTTTGTATAACTAAATGCTGCTCTTACAACTTTCTAGGAAATACAGAGAGATCTTGTTAAGGCCACGGTTCACCAAAGCAGCAGCCTGCCTCAGGACCACTCATCTCAGCACACAGCAACTGTCAGAGATCTGTCACAGTCTGAAGGAGTAGCTGAAGATCAGAGTTCAGTCCAGCTTCTCACTTCATTAAAGGACCCTTCTGAGACAGTTCTTATCAGTTCTTTAGAGGTCAGTTTCAACCTGGCAAACAAATACTGTCACTTTTAAGCTACAAAATGCATGCTTTATGAATAAAAGCATTAATTTCTTACTGTCTCCAAACTATTGAGTGGTCATGTAGTTATAATAGCTAAGAAAGGACAACATGTGAAGCAGTTTATCTGCAGATTGAATTTAAAAACGTGTATTTATACAACGTTTATTAAGAATACAAGGTTTAGATATGATTATAAGGGGCTGACAGAACACATTTCAGAGAGGCTCTAGGAATGATTCTGCCTTTCTGCATCCTTTTATTTCTTGCCTACATAGACGAGACCGCATCTGGTAGAGTTTCCGGCGTCTGCACTGAATGCCAGTGAATCACAGATGGAAGACTCAAACAAACTTCTCAAGGACTTTTCAAGCATGAAGGTATTACCTGTTCACTTGGAAAATTTACAGAATAAACGTTCTTGTTTCAGTGTGTAAATGACATTAGAAACCATTCATTAGTTAATATAATATATAATAATAATATATATAAATATATTTCTTTTTTCTCTCTGCAAGAGTCTGCAAGGTGGGTCATGGACTTTGGCACATGAGCGAAGAAGATTGGCGGGACAGAATAATGTTGAGCTCCAGAGATGTTCTGAAGCTCTTCTGAAGGGTCTGCAGGGTCTCCTGGAGCTGGGCTCTGAGCGACTGCTGTGCAGTCAGGATGCACGGCCACAAAACTGTGCTCAGCTGCACAGCCTGCTCACCAAACACAAGGTACACAGCTGAGAAACAAGAAATATATATATAATATAGGAGTCTGACAACAGCCAGTGCTCCACACAAATCTGGTCTATACTGTGTGTGTGTGTGTGTGTGTGTGTGTGTGTGTATATATATATATATATATATAAGTGGTGGGCATAGAATTCTGCCCAAAGCATTCAGATTATGTGTGCTACCCAAATGATGACTAAAAGTAAAGCCCTATTTGGACGGGACTAGTTTTACAGGGGGTCGTTAGAGAGCGCGATATGCCGTAGTTGGCTAGATGCTCTTACTGAATGCACGTTTGATATATTTTGATATAGAAAAAAAAGAAATGAGTACAAATAAAGAGCCAGATCACATAAACTGTTAAGACTGCCTATTGTAATGTCAGTATCAGGTAAGATTACTCGCGTTCATCTAATAATGACTCTAATATATGGAATTGACTTGTAACAGAAATACTTCCAAGGCTTGGGGCAGAACTATGTAATGGTGAAGATGCTATGCCAGAAGCTGCCAGAGGCGGAGATGGAGCAGTTAATATCAAATCTACAGGATCAAGCTCAAGCTCATGGTGTCCAAATGCAGCACAGCTTAGAGGTATAATGAAATTAACTTATGCAGACCTTAATGTTATCAGTCTTTTCCTTTTCATAACACTTTCTCATTATCTGATTATGATTTAGTCATGAACAGTTTAATAAGCCACGATTTTGTAGGAGTCAATGACATGTCTAAAATGATTTAAGAGAAATTAGCAGCAGAAGCTCTCTCTGTGTGTGTTGTAGGAGTGGTCTCAGTACGAGGAGGTCACTGAGAGACTGTGTAAGCAGTTGGATGAGATGGAGACAAGCATGTCCAGTCTGGATACAGAGCCAGAGGGAGACCTGCAGGGTCTGCTGCAGTCCTATGAGGTTTGTTTCCCTGCATAATTGACACACCTGATTTAGATCATCAGCTCATTAGGAAACAGCTCCCTGAACTCAAATAAGTGAGTGTCAGATAAGATAGACATGCAAAATGTGCAGAGCAATGGGTCCCAAGTAACAGGGTTGAAAACCGCTGTGATGGAGGACTCTTGTCGATATTAGTTACTTGGTTTGGAAACAACTAAGCAGCAAAAGTAATAGTTTTCTTAGACATGTAGGAGTATGGGGCGGGGGGCAAGCTACGGGAGAAGGTCCTCTCTTTTCTTTGGTTGTATGTTGCATGAAATTCATTTTTGGTCCAGCACACGATGTTCTTGATTAAATGACTCGGAGCAATAGTTGCCATATCTGTGGAACTTCATGTTCTGCAGCCTGCATTGGCCGCTCTTTTATTCCCCCCCCCCCTCTCTATTACGAAAGCTAATTTCTCAGCTACACTGACTCACACGGAACAGCCAGAAGCACACGATTGGTTGCGTTCATATTATTTTTCCTTTTATATCTACCAAAGCCCATTACTCAGACGGATTGATATAGGAGGAAAAGCAGACTACCCTTTTTGTGTCTGTAATAGGATACATCAAACTCAATCCCACCCTCAAAAGCAACTACATCTGAGCAAGCAATTAAATCTGAGAGAGATGAGGAGGTGGGAGGATGAGATAAGTTAAATCAGTGATTGCCAAAGTTTACCATCTCTGACTGCAGTACTTCAGCTTATTAATTTTATGGTTACACCTATGAATTGCTTGGTAGCATGCATATTACTGGAATATTAGCCATTTATTTGTGCTAATTAAGCATATATTAATAAAATAATAATGTAAATATTTTTATGCATAGCTTAGTGTTTGATATAGTATGCTAGTTATAATATGATGTTTGTCGTGTTAGGGTTCCACAATGTTTAGTTAGATCTTTTCTTTACTTTTTTCCCTCATTGTCAGAGATTGCACAAGGTCCTGGAAGACACAAGACCTCAGGTATGGGAGATCCAAGACCGACTTAGGATCCTACAGAAAAAGGGTTGTGAGCTTCAGACTGTCCCAAAATCACAGCTGTTTTTACGCTGGATGGATCTTCGTAAGCAACTACAGCAGAAGATAGAGTCTACACAGAAGATCATAAAGGATTATGACAGGTGTGAGAAAATGACATTTTGTTGGAGTTAAGGTATGAACAAATTAATAGGTAACCAATAAAGTTATGAATTTTTGTGTGTGTGTGTGTGTGTGTAGGTTCCAGAGTGACTCAACAGAACTAGAAGAATGGATGCGTCATGCTCAAGAGCAGGGTCAGAAGTGGAGCAGTTTATCTGATTCTGGTCTCTTGAAAACCAGTACAGTTTTTACCCAGATCGTGGTGAGTGTAATTACAATATATAATATAATATAATATAATAAAATAAAAAAGAATAATAATAAAATTATATATATATATATATATATATATATATATAATTATTTTAATTATTATTATTATTATTATTATTATTTATTTTTATTATTTACTGTATTTATTTATTTATTTAACTTTTTTTTAACACACAAGTAATGTGACCACATGTGTCGTACCTAAAATGGCAGAATAGGACAGTGGTTTTGATTGTATGTTGCAGGAGTTTTTCAAACAGCTGGAGGGCCGTTCAGCACAGAAGGCTTCTGCAGAAAGTGCAGGTGCACAGATACTGCAGCTGACTGACCGTGAAGCTCCAGGTCTGCGCAGACGACTGGCTCAGCTTGAGCAGGAATGGACGAACTTGAGTAATGTCTTGCCCACTCTCCACCAAAAACAGCAACAAGTACGACTAACGTTTCTCTTTCTCTTTCTCTTCCTCTCTGTATTCCTCCCTCAATCGGATATTGTTTAAGTAACTATACTCTTGCCCTCCTTCTAGCTTTTGACAAACCAGCCTCACAGTCAGATCTTAGCCAGCTTGACCTCCTGCCTCGAACATGTAGAGGGGCGACTGGAAAATGAAAGCTCGAGGGTCCATTGTGCCCTCAGTTCCTCTGAGCTGTCTAGACATCTACAGGATCTGAAGGTAGTACACCTGCTGTATACTTTTAATTACTTTGACTTACTGGTTTGTAATGTTTTCAGGGTACACTTTTACTAATGCCATTATTCTTTCCAGTAACTTGTAATCAAACAAATTACAGTTTTCCCATTCCAACGCCATTACCGTTACTTGCAATAAAATAATGTATTCTATTTAGTGTCCTTTTCTTTAATTTAACATATTTAAGTTGGGGCCATCAAAGTTTTACATAAATTTCTCTGGTAATTAGTTACTTTTATAATGATTTAACTCAGTTACTAACTCTTACCTAGTTACTATTTGTGAGAAGAATGTGATTGAATCTGTCTATGCTAAATGAGAAAAACAAATTATAGAAAACAATAACATGCCATATTCTTTTCTTGTTTTTGTTTTTTGGGGGGGTCTTAAGGCTGAAATAATCAGTCATCAACCATACATTGACTTTCTGAACCATCAGTCTGTGGAGGGGGCGGGATCAGTGGATGAACCTACCAATCGCAATGAGGACATCCTGTTTGCTGAGCAACTGGGAGCTCTCAATTTGAGTTGGCTTATTCTACAGGCCAAAATTGACAGCAAGGTGAGTCCAGAAGTACAGCATAGTTGCAGTAATCTGTGTAACCTGACAAAGCCATCATATGACTTTCTTCTGTCCCTAGATTATTGGTGTTGAGGACCAATGGCAGGCCTGCATGGATAGAGAAAAGCGTTTGCACTGTATGCAAGGCTGGATCTCTCAACGTTTTGAGTGGGAGAAAAACAGCAGGCGACCAGAGAGCTGCTCGCAGATTGAGCAAACATTACAGGAGTGTGAGGTGAGTCTCATGTCTTAAACCCTGTTCACACTACACGCGACACGCAGCGACAAAGCGACGCAATCCCATTCATTTCAATTGAGAGCTGGCGATTTCTGGCGACAAGAGCGATAGCGACCGTTGGCGACCAGATGTGGGCGTGTCCAGCGACGCGACAAAGTTCAGAATCTCTCAACTTTATGCAAATGAAGAGCAACTTTCGGGAGCGATAGCCAGTAGGAAACAGGAATAGGAGTTTTTTGCATAGATAAACGCATGCAGTGGGACAAAGTACTCTCTGTTTCTCATTCATTTTTGTTTGTATGTATGGACTCAGTATATTTGTATGTATATTTATATTATATTCAGTCTTTTGCCTCCAAAATTTTTGTATTTAGTGGCTAGAAACCTGATTCGCTGTCAACAATGGCGTTACTAAGAAACCATAGTAATAAGAACGCCCACTAGCGACCTCGTTGCCAGCCTCTGGCGACATGCAGCGGCCCAAGTCGCTGCTTGTGTGAACGGGGCTTTACAGCTAGCTTAAAGATTTAGTTGCAGTTGTTATTTGTGGCTGTGAGAATGAGTCAGAGGAGTACTTTTGAAAAGGGTACCAGAAATATATACTGATACAGAAAACTTGGACATTGCTTCATTGCAGGAGACAGAGGACAGGCTGCAGGTGAAGTCCTCTGAGCTGAAGGCTTTGGGTGCTCTTCACCTGTTTGGGCAGCAGGATGGTGAACATCCCGAAGATCAAGCGTTCTCAAAGCAGGTGAAATCATCCCTTCAGGACTGCCAAGCTTTGAGTCAACAGGTATGTTCTTAAACCCTGTGCCAGAATGCATCAATAAATTTGTGCACATTGGCCACACATACTACTTTCTGAAAATGTAGGCTTAGTTTTTCTTTCGAAGAAAATATTACTTTTATTCATCAAGGATGACAAAATTGATGTGTTTCAACATTGATAATAAATGTATTTTGAGCATCAAATCGGTGTATTAGAATTATTTCTAAAGGATCATGTGACAAGACTGGACTTCCATCAAAAAAAAAAAGTTAAAATATATTTTTAAAAGTTTTCATTTATAATAATATTTCTCTATATTTTGGATCATTTTATGAGCATAAGAGACTTTTTACAACACTAAACATTTAATTAATAAATTAATTAATTGTATAATAATAATAAATAATAATACATAATTTAATTAATTATAAAATAAATAAATGTAATAACTTACTGCAGCTTTAAAAGCACTATAAAAAACGTGCATGTGTAAGTGGTCATAATGTATTTTTTTCGATTTATATTAATTCTTAATGATATAGCATTAAAGCATTATCAGTATTTTTTTAATTACAATATTTTGTATTATATTACAATAATTTATCAATAACACCAATCAATTACTGTTACATCTTTCAGTTTTGGGTCTTTTGGTTCGGTGAATGTGGAGATATAATATTAGAAAGAATTCAACTGATTTGTGTGTAACTGTTGTTTCACAACATCTTAAAATGTGTTTCATGTTTTCAGTTTATTCATCATTTTTGATTTAGTGAAGAAATGTTATTCATAGCTGTTTGTGTGTGTGTGTGTGTGTGTGTGTGTGTGTTTCTTAGATAAATGCTCTCAAGTCAGATTTACAGTCAATCAAAGATGAATGGGCTCAGTTTGAATCTATAATGAGTGCAGCAGAACTGCAAACAACCGGGGTGGTCTACAAGCTGGAGCTCTGCAGAGTGCCTGTGTTCTCATCCGAGCACAGCCGAACTCATGTGGAACACCTACAAGTGAGTAAACGACTCTAAATAAAATCAATCCACTGAAAAAAAGATTGGAAATTTTGGTTTTGTTAACATTATAATATTATTATAACATTAATTTTCAGTATTGACATTAATGTCAGTGTGATTTATTGGGTGTTGTATTATGCATGTTTCTTTAACAGGAGCTTGAAATAGAGCTGAACCAATCAGAGACCTTGACCCAGTTAACTGAGGTGTTCTCTAACTTGAAGGACAAACTCAACCCTTATGCATCTAAACTTTTGTCCGATCGTCTTGAGAAGGAGAGAACTCAGTAAGTAGTTTTACTTTAATCAGACTTTGCAATCAAACATGTTTGATTTTTAAGTTTTGTTTGTATGGACCTATGTTGGTTTTTACTGTTGTGTTCTTTTCAGACAACAAGCAGTGACTGAAGATGTGCATGCAGGTTTACGAAAAGCCCAGAATGCACTGCGGCTGTGGCTGGAATACGAGCGCCTCACAGGACAGTGCTGTGTTTCTCTAAATCAGCACTGGGAGAAGCTTGGAGAGCTTATGAGTTCTTCAGACAGAGAGGAAAACACAGCAGAGCTGCTCAACAGCAGGATGCAGGGCATCGCTGTGAGTAATTAATAGCATCTAGGCCTCTAACTCCTAGCATTAGGATGCGTTTATTTTCTAGATAACATCTGGATATTTTCTAGCTGGAGAGAATTTACATATTTGTTCCATCCGCATCACCAGGTTTGATCACACTTACCCAAGAAGTGAAAAGTTCCCTTTCCATTTGCATATTACTTGAAATATTGTTAATTCAATGAGATGGTAATTTGCACTCTAATGTGATTATTGACCTCAATTACCTAAAATGATTAAAAATGTATGCTAATTCCGAGTGAGAGCTGAGTGCAAATGTGAAATCAATGAAAATAAAATAGGTCAGGAAATAATACAATCAAAGACAGAATTAAAAGGTTAGTGGCTAACAAAATGGATTACAACAACAACCCTTAAAGCATATTAACCCATACAATTCACAGCAATAATGATGCACCGAAACATGTTTGTGTTAGATATGTTTGCAAATGTAAGATACATTTTTTTTTTTGTAATTTGTAAGGAAAATGCAAAGTAACAATGCACAGTGGAAAAAAACAGACCTAGATAATAGCCAATTTCAGTATGTACTTGTTAAGTGCTAAAGTGTTCTAGTCCTACAGATGGGTCTGCCGTACTTCAGTCCAGATGTGCTTTTCAAAGGAAGGAACATTGAGATCTGGAGCTTTTCTCCATGGGCTAAAAATACTAAATGAGACCTGTGCTGTGCTACTTCTACCCAAAAAATGTTCAACGCAAAAGAATAGTGAATTAGTTCTTATTCAATTAATTGAAATTGGCTTTTTTTTTTCTTAAAGTGCATATGCATCGTTTCTTAAACTCACTGTTTAAACACAAAACAAATACTATTATATTTAACAGATTTTAATAATTAATAAATATGTCACAATTAGTGCTGGGCAACGATTAATCGCGATTAATCGCATCCAAAATAAAAGTTTTTCTTTACGTAATATATTTGTAT
>JAUCMS010000079.1:14932679-14948606 GCA_032357445.1 Enteromius radiatus | reverse complement strand
AGGAAACGATGGTGTTTGAGACTCACAGTATGTTATGTCCATGTACTGAACTGTTATTATTCAACCGTGCCAAGGTCCATTCAATTTTCAATTCTATGGCACCTTTAAAAAAATTATTTTAAAAAAATCAGTTAAAACCACAATTTAAAGGGATAGTTTACCCAAAAAAGTTGTATTCATTGTTTACTAACCTTCGTGTTGTTCACAAAAGGTTTTTGTATTGAAATCTGAGAGGTTATGGACATTCACACAAAGCTTTCATGCTTTAAATATTCATAAAGGGATTGTAAAAATAATCATATCAATCAAGCAATATATAATCCAAGTCTTCTGAAGAGACATGATCACTTTATATGATGATCCATACATAGGGATTCATTTTACAATATGTTTTATGAACTTTTTGAAGACCTGGAGTTTTGATAAACTTTCAATAAAGGCACAGGAATCTTTAAGGTTTCATTAAAAATATCTTAGTTTCATCAGACGATGGCTAAAAATCCAGTGGGTTTAGCATGACATAAGAGACAGAATAATCATTTACATAAATGTCCTTCACTTTATAACATTTGGCTAAATTTACCTTTAACAAACCTTGAAAATATTAACAAACACATTTAACTGTGAACAGGAGTCACCTGGTCCTGAGATGGCAGGAAATACAGCAGAGGGTCCAGCAGCATGGCACACGTCTGGAAGGGCTGATGGTACAGTGGCAACTCTATGAGTCCGGCTCGAAGAAACTTTCCAAGCTACTCAGACACATGGAAGAAATTCTGCCACCAGCAGGACTGGCACCATGCAGCTTACAGCAGCTCCAGTGCTCTATGAAAGACTTTGAGGTGCGATTATTCTGTAAAAAGACTACATTGGTCTTTTCAACTCTTTCAAATGCTAATGTTGGACTTCAAAGTCTATTCCAGTTTCATATCTTGCATGTTTTCTATCTCACAGTGGATAGAGGAGCAACTACAGCTTCACGAGGAACTCTACAGGCAGACTGTGGAGGCAGGCAGACAAATTCTTCCTCTATCAGATGCGCAGACGCAGACACGACTGCAGACTGAACTGGAGGCTCTCAAGGAGATGTGGGAGCAAAGCTGTGGCCTCGTGGAGAAAAGAAAGGCTCTTGCAGACACTGTAACTCATGTATGTGACCCACTTCTCACACGGTTACTGTATAAAAAAGTTTCCATTGATAAATAATACTGTAAATGATTTGCATTTAAAGGAGTACAGTTTTCAATGCCGTATCTGCCAGTATTTTAGATTTTAATCTGTTTATTTATTTGCTTGTTGGTTTATCATTATTTATTATCTTTTTTTTTTCATCTTTGGTAAAGACAAATGTTTTGAATGATTTTGCTTGAAGTTGCAAGAATATCAACTAACAAATATAGTATAAGCATAAGGTTTTGAGTCGGTGGTTATTATGGAGGTTATTCTTAGCCACCATTGACCTACATACCCTACCGAGCGATTCACTAATAAAGTGCTTCATTTTGAGGATGAGAGATCAGATGTAATCTCGCCATAATCCATAAATGAGGCAGCTGGGCCATATTACACAGAATGAGCACTTTTCCAAATGCATTTACTAAACCACTGTGCAGTTCGTTGTCTGAGTGGATCATCTGTCATTGTTCACACGCAATCCCACAATGGCCCAAAGCCTAAAGTATAGGCAGATGTGGGAACAAAGATTGGAAATTGCTCTTACGTATGCGTCCGGTAACATTATTTTATAATTTCATTCTACTTTATTTTCAAAACCTTAATAATCTAAGATCACACAGGCTTCAGAGCACCATATATTGCAGTTACAGTCATACCAACAATAGCATAAATGATTACACTTTAATTCGATAGTCTGATAGTAACTTTGTAACTACATGTCAAGTAATTCTCATTAATTCTCAACTACATGTCTACTAACTCTCAGATTAGACTGTTAGGGTAGGTTTAGGGTTAGTAGAATAAGTTGACATCCACCTGCAAAGTTTCTGATAGTCCCTATGTAGTGTGTTGTGGATCCCCCAAAATAAAGTGTTAGAAGAGATTAAGCAGACAATCTACTAATACTCCAATGACTGTTGGTTGACATGTAATTTCAAAGTTACTTACCCTAACTCTATCCCAAGATTGTCTAAAGTGGACCATCGAAATAAAGTGTTACCGCATAAATGTCATGTGGACGTTCAATGACAAGATGTGGGGGGGCAATCAGTGGGGTTCTGTGTCCCCCTAAACAAGAGACTGATCCCCTGTACTCTTAGATATTATATAACATTAGAGTCACGCCCACTCATAACCAGCTCTGATTGGCTCTTCTTTTGGGAATGATGACATCATTGTTTTGAAGGGGGTTTAGAGAGTTATGTGGTTGGAAGGTTGCATTTCCTCACAATAGGTGGGGGATGGTGTATCCCCATGTGAAAGGGAAATCCCTCTTCACTGATCTGAGATAACACAGTGACAGCACCCAAAATACAAGCACATCAGTGGCTCTGATAATCAGAACTTTTAGCCAGTGATCCTGGAACATTCCTTTAAAAGTCATATTGTTGGTAGAGCTCAAGACTGTATTGAATCCAGAAATTCCTGTATGATCTGGTATTGTTCGCAGTGTAAACAAAGATTGTAGTGGCATCGTAATTAAAAGATGGTGCTGTTTCTTTGCAGAACTGGAAGCTCTGTGAAACTGGCTTGGCTGATAGTGCTATCAAACTGGAAGAGATAAAAGCAAGACTGAAGAGTCCACTGCCAGACAAGCTAGATGATCTAAAAATACACATGCAGCTCATCAAGGTAATATATTTTTCTGAAATTGAGGACGGTAAAAAACCAAACAATCAGTTAGAATCCCAGATTCAGGGCATTTTGCTGTATTTGTAATGTAATTTATATGTCATGTTTGTTTTTTTACTGGAAATAAACCATCCTTTTGAGGATTGGAGGAAAATACAAAGTAATTTTCACATAAAAAAAAAACAAAGAACATGAAGTAATTGATGCAAAAGAGAAACAAACCAAATACTAAACAATTCTGAAATTCATGTACACTACTATTGAAACGTTTTGGGTTGGTAAGCGGTTTTATTTATTTTTATTTATTTGTTTTTTTGTTATTTTCGCCTTTCTGGCGATAGCACTTTTAGCTTTAGCTTAGTCTAGATCATTAAATCTGATTAGACCGTTGGCATCACTCTCAAAAATGACCAAAGAGTTTAAATATTTAAAACTTGACTCTTCTGTAGTTACATCGTGTACGAAGCGAAGTTTTCTAGGCTGATATGATTAGGAAAGAGCGTATAGTTCCTAGTCAACTGCACAGAAAACTGATCAGATTCAATTATATATTAAAAATTAATTAAAATTTTAAAATTATATTCAATTAAAAACTTGCTTGCACAAATTGCTGAGTAAAATTTAATGAAAACACATACTTAGTTAAAAAGCAATTATACTAGTGTTCTCTGGAACCTACTGTACTGAGCAAAACATTAAATGTGCACATTGTGTGCTTTTTTTGGTGACTTCTTTAATAATACAGTTAATAGCAGAAAACTGCCAGTTTTTACTATATTAAATGGGTAATTAATTGTCAATTGCCAGAAACAGTTTGAGCTGAATTCTAATACTCTCAAACTATTAAAGTAAAGACAAAAAAACCTGTTGATACAATCAGGTCACTTTAGAAATATGTAAATAACCCATCTGCTGAGGTTGATTTTTTTTTTTTCTTGTTGATTAAGCACTGATGAGGATTTGTGCTTCAAATTAAAGTGGGTGAAACTGACAAACAAAAGAAATAATGGTGTCTTTAACATGTTTGGCCTTTACCCCATCACCCCTTTCCATGCTGGCTGTTATGGGTGCTCTGCCCTCCCCCCGTTCACCCTCCCACCTCCCCTCTCTGCCTCCTCCCCTCCCCCGTCCCCTGTCCCATCCACCCGGGCCTTAATCCCGGGCGCTAATGACAGGGACACAGAGAGAGGGAGAGAGAGGACTAGGGTTAACGTGCGGCAGAGGAGGGGAGTTTAACTTGGTGCTGGTTGCCGTGTTATGCAGGAGGACGAGGACTCGCTGCAGATTTGGGCTGGAGGACTGAAAGAGCTGACCACCATGAAGGCAGAAGTGTCTCAGTACGTGCTGCCCACTGACACAATGCTTCTCCAGGGACAGGTGGAAGAACTTCACAGCCAATGGGAAGAACTGTGCTTGAAGGTGAGTGAGTGTTTGTGTTGGAGAGAGAGTGAGCGAGAGCAGGAGGGAAAGAGACGCTGTTGTCCAGGCAGCATTGAAAGGCACACAATGATTCACCGCTGGAAGTGGGGGGGAAACTTCACAGTACCGCATGGCACAGAAAAAGAGAGGGAAAATTAGAATGAATGTCAAATGATGTAGATTTATAGCTAGTAATAATGGTTTTCTCATCAGAATGATGTCCTGACACACGTTTGTTTCTAACATGAAAAATAGCACAATCATTTCTTTTTTTCTCATTCCTTAAAGGAACAGTTCAGACCAAAATTAAAAGTTTCATTTACTTAAACACAAGCAGAAATTCGGAGTCGCATCACTTTTTTCCATGCAATACAAAGAATAGAGAATGAGTGTCCATTCAAGATTCAAAAAGTATCACGAAAGTTGTTTAGGTGCCTTATGCGCTGTATCAGTTACAGAAAACATATTATTTATTTTCATTTGTTAGGATGTTACCACTGCAGCAAAATTATTCAGTCATTAACAGACAGTTGAACTCAAAAACTTCAATTCATGATCAAAACATTCAGACCAAATCAGAATCAGACCATTTTGTGAACTAAACACTGAATAGTGCACTAAAAATACTGTTGTTGTTGTTTTTCTTGTAATTGATTAATGCCTTAAATTGATGTTATTTACTCATATGACTTCAGAAGACTTGAAATCTAGCACAAGAGACACGCAGAGCTTTTTGTAGCTTGACAGCTCTAGTTTTCATTTACTTTCATAATGTTAAAATACTATTGGCCGGGGTAGTTCTCAAAAATCTCCTTTTTTTGTATTGTGTGGAAGAATGAGTGTATTTTGGTATTGGTAAATCGTAAAAGCTGACTGAGGACTTTTTTTCTGAGATTATCTGTCAAGTGCAGGTGTCTGCTCTGCCGTCATTAAGTAAAGTAGCTGAATGGCCCGCTGACGTTTGAATGGAGTTGCTCTTGTAACTGTAAACGGCCTGAGCAATTAAAATCAGAGAGGCCAGATTTAGGACAGATCGTTGCATGGCCTGCATCCAATGCTTGTGTGTCTTGTTTAATGAACCCTTTTACAGTTTGTGAAGTTGTTGTTGTTGTTGTGAGTTTTCAGTCTTGTGTTTGTTTGAAATTCTGGCCAGACGCCAGCACCGAGCCAATGAGGTCAGTCTACGTTGTGCGTCAGTGTCTGTGGCCAGCAGGTTGCAGGTGGAAACATTCCCTGCAATGAAGGACAGATGGCAAAGCTAGGCCTTGTTTTTCTTGGATTTGTTTTGAAGAAAATGCATTAATAATAATGCGTTAACATTTCTTTTAATTGGATGATTAATATTCTTGTTTTGAAGGAAAGCTACAATATCACATTCTCTCACAAGCTCTAAGTGTGACGTTAATGGATCAAGGAAAGTGTATAGCCTTTACTGACAAATGTAGCATGGAAAATGTCTTCGTTCTTTTTAAAAGGGTGCATGCAAGCCCCAGCGATCTAGGAATGACACAAGCAACAGGGAACTACAAAGTGCTGCCCGTGTCCCCTAGTGTGTCTTGGTATTAGTACATACTAATAGAAAAGCCCTTTTTTGACAGAAAGCAGTAAAAGCGAGCTTTTGCTTAACAGTCCAGTAATCAATCTCACAACTTGAGATGAGTTTTGTTAAAAGCCTTTCAGATGGCCGGCTTTTAAAGAATAAAAGTTGTTTTCAAGTCTATTCTCACATGTGAATCGGGGTAGTGAACCAGCCACAAAAAGTGCAAGTTCCTCTGTACTCTCTCTCTAGCACTTGAGAGTAGGCCATATGCTCTGAGATACTGAAGAAATGGCATTATAATATAGCCATGAAAAAAATAATGTCATTGCTAACGCTGATATCTGGGAAATTTTTATGTACTTTCTGTTAGAAAATGTTTTTTAATATCGTATTTTTGTCAATTGAACCCTTTATTCTTCCTCTTGTGTGTAGGTTTCACTTCGCAAGCAGGAAATAGCTGATCGCCTGAACGCCTGGATCATCTTCAATGATAAAAACAAGGAGCTCTGTGATTGGCTGACACAGATGGAGAAAAAAGTGACACACAGGGGTGAAAACCTTAGTATCGAGGAAATGGTGGAGAAACTTAAAAAGGTAGAGTTTGGTTTTCTCTCTCTTTTTTTTTTCTTTAAAAATATCAAAATGACATTCCCACTCAGCTTTTTGTTCTACAAACATACAACTTGCACTGCCTCCTGTCAAAAGTGTGTGGTTTTTAATTGTTTTTCAAAGAAATCCCTTATGCTCACAAAGGCTGTATTTGTTTGATCAAAAATACAGTAAAACAGTAACATCACGAAACATAATATTACAAATATAAATAACTGCTCTGTTTTAATTTATTTTAATTGTACTTTCAGCAGACTTTACTTCACTGCCACATAATCTTTGAAAAATAATTTATATTTATATCATAGTATGTAGTTGTCAAATCATATGTTCATGGAATCTATACAGTATGTGTATGTATATATACTGTTTGAGGTTTAATAAGAACAGCATTCATTTCAAATTAATGCACCCTTGCTTAATAAAAGTATTAATTTATTAGTAACTAATTACATTGCTAAACCCCCTTTTTATAGTTACATAACCATAACAACACGCCACTTTAAGATCATTTCAGAAAAGGCATCACATGGGTCTGTTTCCATGTGCCTTTGTCCTGGCGAGTTTCTGTTGTTGTACATTTGTAAGGAGCTTAAGTAGGTCAGTAATATGGTATTATATGGTATATGCTATTATGAGTATCTATGAAGGATTAAAGCAGTCTCAAATGAACAGCACGCTTAAGCGTTCCCAAGGGAGGCCCCACTTCAGATTTTACATTTCACAGAGGCTCTATTCGCATAGCATTTGTTCATTTTTACTTAAACATGCTACAAATGTACATTATTTTCTAAGCTTCATAGATTAGCTCCAATCTACCTTACCGCATGTGCTATAAAATTGAGGGCAGGGTGCTGTACTGCATAACTGAGTTCATTTGTTTACCTCTTTGTTCATACACAACAATAGCCTTGTATGTGCAGTTTCTTTCTCACCAACAAACAGTGCAACCTCAAGCGCTCTGCAGTCATTAGCACATAGTTTACCATTGAGGTTTTGGATGGTTTCAGGCCACGCCACGCCACTAATGATCACATACAGTATCAGAAAACTGGCCATTGTCTCTTTCTAGCACAGTTACTGATGGCCAGCATTATAATAACTGCCTGCTGTTCAAAGTGAGCCAGGTTGGACTAAACAAAACAGGTGAACCCTTAAAAGCAGAGAGAAAAGTGAAAAGGATTTGGGCCACCAAGGGGTCAATGTGAATAATTGTTCCCCTTTTCTTTCTTTTTTTTTTAACGAGTGCTCATGCTGAGAGTAGAGCCATAGTTTTGACAGCTGTCAGACCCAACCAGAGGCAAAGTGCAGTTAGTCGGTTTTGTTTGGGATAGATGCGTTAATGACTAAAGCACATGAGAGGCCGGTGCTCATTGTGCACATCTCTCTTTAGGACTGCATGGAGGAGATTAACCTCTTCAGTGAGAACAAGAGCCACCTCAAGCAGCTGGGCGAGCAGCTCCTATTGGCCAGCGACAAGGCTAAAGAAGCCGAGATCCACGGGGCCTTGCAAGATGTCAACGACCGCTGGCAGCACCTGTTCAATCACATTGAGGCCAGGTGAGCCAAACTAAACTTTTAATTTGATCAATTGCTGATATTGTTCTGTATCCATTGATTAATGGCTGATCAAAGCTCTTTGTTTGATTGAAAGCCTTAGCATGCATCACTTCTGGTTTCCACTCAAGGACTGATTGATTCATTCTTTCATTTGTGCATTTCTGCCTGATTTAGACTTATTGTTGGGGAAAAAGTCTTTGATTAGACTTTTACTGTATATATATTTTCAAGGCATTCAACAGATTCTTTTATCCAGACTGAAAAACAGAAAGTGCTTAAGCTTTCAGAGTGAGACTCTTGTGATCAGTAAATGGTTAGCAAGTAGCTCAAAAAGCTGATGCTGGGAAATATATATTGGTGTGCAAAGTTCCTTTATCCAGTAATTTATGCATGTGGTTAGAAAGAAATGCATATATGAAAAACCTTTTTAGTACGTGTGCGTGTGTGTGTGTCAGTTTTATTCTGTATAGAAGGTGAAATGCCAGGGTTTGTGGGTGGACTGTCAGTAAACAACAAAAAGAAAAATAATGATAAGCTTTGCCAAAGATTTAGGAAATAGTAGTATAACATTATTTGATTAATTTGATATTATGCTGTCATAATTTTGTTATAAGTAAGCTTGTGTAATACTGACAGAAAGTAATAGTAGTGTTGAATGTTGTTATTATCCAAAATCTGAAATAAAATGTAAATATAATTTACATTATTACAATTTAAATAATAAAATTAAGTTACAAATTGATAATTGTAATGTGAACAATGACCATTTATAATATTTCCTTGGCAACTAACTGCTTTTTAAAAGTAATTCTAGTACTTCTTCAGTATTTTATTTCATTTCAAATTTTAAAAGAGTAAAATAAATAAAAATGACTAAAGCAAATAACCAAATGAATAAAAAAAACTACAATAAAAATAAAAAGTCACAGTTAAAATGAAAGCTAATTCAAAATATAAATGAATAATATAATTGTATATAAATAATACTAAAATAACACTGGTACTCTTTTAAGCGTTAAAAATGGTTTTCACTATAGTATGAATATTAACCATTTTCCTTACTGCTTGATAAAAAAGGCTTTAGAATGAAGATTTGTTCATGTGTCCTCCAATCTTTCAACATGACCAGGAGCAAGATGCCACACTACATTATTATTTATTATTATAATTATTATTGGGATAGGTCATAGTCCCAGTGTTATAAATGACTTCAATTAATAGTAGATATGAGAGAATATATAATCTTTTAATATTAATATAAATAAATTATATTTTTATATATTTTATATTAATTTATTTTTTTATATTTTTTTGAATTCTCCATGTACTAATTTCTGTCCTCAGAATTTGATGTGATCTTCAGTTCTATGGATGCTTACCACAGCTGGCATATTCTCCCCATAATCATAATCTCATTAAGTCAGTTGGAAATTTGCACATACCCAGTATATGAATCAGGTGGTGGTCCTAAGCAAGCAAGCAAACAAACAACTCAAGTGCTTTCCAATCTTGTCTGTGATGTCAGCAGCGTCTCCTGTAATTGGTCAGTCCTGTGGTGTGACGTATTCTGAAGCAGCCAGATGGTGCTAATACTGAAGGAGGGGGGAATTAACGGAGCCCTCGCTAGTGTGGATGGCTTCAGCTTTGCCATATGGCTTGTATGGTTTGTTCTAGTCCCACTGTATAGGTGCAATTGGGTGGAGGGGCAGTGGTCTGTCACCTCATATTATCCCTTATGAACAGGGGCACAATGGGGCCAGGGCACAGTATGTACTGAGGCACGCTATAATCACACAGCCGGCCATCTGCAGGTATTGCTGCTCAGACGGTTTGAGAGGCCATGCGGTCACTTAAACAACAGATCGAGAAGCTTCACACTGTCACACTTAAATGGTTCAATCTAATCCCTATGGGACAAACACCTTTTGTCTGTTTTTCAGTGTCATCTGACCTGGGGTTATCAGACCTTCTTTTAGTTTTGTTTCACGTTAAGTATAGCGCGCCAAACTTTGACAGGATTTTATTGGGTTCCTTCCAAACTACACAGTCTCAGATACCAAAGAAAACAGTTACTTAAATGATTTATAAAGGGGTTACTTTTAGAGGTTATAGAGGACTTTTGGACACATTCAGGTTTTCATCAAGACGTCCAAGAACATTTATGTTCCACAAGTTTTGTTTTTTTTTCCAAATGGTATTTTTGATAATGCCCTGGGTTCAAAATGAATATGCAATATCTCTCTCTCTCTCTTTTCCAGGGTAAAAAAGCTAACCGAAACACTGGTAACAGTGCAGCAGTTGGATAAGAACATGAATAACCTTCGCTCTTGGCTCTCTCGCATTGAAGCTGAGCTGACCAAACCCATTCACTACAGTATCTGCCATAGAGATGAGATCCAAAGGAGACTGGCTGAGCAACAGGTCAGCAAACCACAAGCTCTTAAAAATGCTGTAATAGAAGATTTGATTAGCTGAAATACCAGAATGTGTGAATTGTCTTGTTTGTTCTATTTTTGATGAATAAACAGTTAAAATATTTAAAAAAGTGGGAATTATTCCAGATATATGTGACACTGGACTACAAAACCAGTTTTAAGTAGCATGAGTATATTTGCAGCAATAGCCAAAAATGGGTCAAAGTTATAGACCCATTGGATAATCTAGGATATTAAGATTGTTCCATGAATGTAATTTTTTTATTTACTACTGGAAATACATCAAAACTTCATTTTTGATAAGTAATATTCATTGCTAAGAACTTCATTTGGACATCTTAAATGGCAATTTTCTTAATATTTAGATTTTTTTTTTTAGATTCCAGATTTTCAAATAATTGTCAAATATTGTCCTATCATAACGAACCATACATCAAAAGAAAGCTTATTTATTCAGCTTCCAGATATTGAATATATATATGTATATTCCAGAATATTTTTTTTTTGTTTTTGTTTTTTTCTGGAAATTATTCTGAAATTAAAAAAAAAACTTGATTGAAACTTGAATGAACACTCATTATGCACTTTTGATTTGAGTACCACTTCTCTGTCAGTCTTACTATCCATGGGCAGGATTACCAAAAATGTGGAAGTTTGAATTTGTAGCAATTATTAATTTACATATACTACTGATATAACAATACAGACTCAGCTGGTTGAAAATAGGCAAACTTATCTTTCACCTGTTTGATGAGGTGACAGGTGTGTTTGTAACACGTGTGCATGTTTAGGACCTGCAGCGTGACATCGAGCAGCACACTGAGAGGGTGGCGTCTGTGCTCACGCTGTGTGACGTGCTTCTGCGTGATGAGGATGCCTGCAGCAGCGATGGAGAGAACGACTCCATCCAGCAGACCACGCAGCGCTTGGACCGGCGCTGGAGAAATATCTGCTCCATGTCTCTGGAGAGGAGGCTGAGGTATGGCCATTTATCCAGATGTCACCACCACCACTGCCGACAGATGTTTAGTCATTCTGTTGCATTTCAATTCCAGATTGAGAAACACAGATTTACAGCTCCCTGTTGAGCAAGATATATTAGTAGGAGTTTGCTTTGCATGATATAATGTGTTGATTTTTTAATGCCTTTTAACCTCACAAAAAACACTTGAGTTGAATATATTATGGTTTTGAAGAAGGTGACATCATATATTTGATAAAAAAAAGTTACAATACATATAAATTAATGTATTTTAAAGTGCACGCATTCACATTCAGCATTAAATTATGAATGCACATTATAACTATACATTTCTATACCAGACTATTTGTTTTTAATAACTTATGTCTGTTTGTAGGATTGAGGAGACATGGAGACTGTGGTGTAAGTTTCAAGAGGATCACTCCTGCTTTGAGGACTGGCTGAACATAGCGGAGCGCTCTGCTGCTGAACCCAATTCATCAGACGTCCTGTACACTGACGCCAAAAAGGAACTCCAGAAATATGAGGTTTGATTCCAACAAAATGCTTAACTAAGAGCCTTCCAATGGCTGTGCTACTGGACCGTTATATTTACATCATTTAGTGCAAGTCATATGTTTAATACAGATGTTTTTGGAACACGATCAGTACGATTAGGGGAATATCAGATTCCTCAAGCAGCCGTCTATGGCCTGTCAGCAGTTTTTCATTTACTGAATTTTTTAGTCATTCATGCATGAGTTCTGAAGTGCTAACGGCACACCCACTATTCGAATGGCAATGTAGTGTTAAAGTAGATATTTTTTAATATACAACTTAAATTCAATAGAGTTTACAGTAATAGCAGTTTGTGCTCATAGCTAGGTTTGTTTTGTTTTAGGTTTTCCAAAGTCAGGTACGCGATAGCCTGACCCAGCTGGAGATTATTAATAACCAGTACAGACGACTGGCACGGGAGAACCGCGCTGATGCAGCCAGCAGACTCAGGGCCATGGTGCATCATGGGAACCAGCGATGGGACACGCTCCAGAGGAGAGTGGCTGCAATACTGCGCAGACTCAGGGTGAGGACACCAACACACTAGTTTTTTTGTTTTGTTTTGTTTTTTTTCATGTCATCTGTGTGTTTGTTTACTTGAATGCATGAATTAATCTCTTTTTTCTCATTTAGCATTTTACAAGCCAGAGAGAAGAGTTTGAGGGAACCCGCGAGAGCCTTCTTGTCTGGCTGACTGAGATAGACCTCCAGCTGACCAATGTGGATGAGAACTTCTCAGAGAGCCATCTCCAAGACAAGATGAAACAGCTGAAGGTTAGTTACCAGTATTTCTTTTAAATTAAGACATTTAGTCTATAAAAAAAGAATAAAAAGATGATGGAATTTAACTGAACTTTCGTACTCTTCAGAGTTTCAAGAAGGAGATCACTCTGAACACCAATAAGATTGATGCTCTGATCGTGTTTGGGGAGGGTCTGATTCAGAGGAGCTGTCCTGAAGACGCTGTTGAGATAGAAGATGAGTTAGAGGAACTGCACACATACTGTCAAGAGGTGTTCGGCAGAGTGGCCCGATTCCATCAGCGTCTCACCAGTCTCCCTCCAGTATTAAAAACGCTCATTTTAAAATATGAAAAACTATAAATGTATTTGGATGTCTTTTTAAACCTTTTTGTGAGTTGGCTTCATTGAAAAGTGTCTTTGTGTTGAACTGCCAGAAGTTTAGTGTTAGAAAGTAAAAACCCTGGCCTTGTCATCTTTGGGGGAAAAAAATGTAAATAAAAGCAGTACAAAAGTAATATTGTGAAACGATTATAAACGTTTTTGGGGGTTTTTTTTCATTAAAAAATGCAGTCTTGGTGCCTTAAACATTTTAAAGGTTAGTGCGTTTGGGGCATGTATGAATGACAGTGTTTTCTCTTTTAAGCAGCTGCAGGAACAGCTGGACGTCTTTGATGGTGAGAAGTCCCGAGAGACACAGGGTACCCTTTCCTCCAGCCAGCCCTCCATGTGCCTGTTATCACCACCTCAGGAGCGCTCGGGCCGTGAAACCCCCGTTAGTGTGGATTCCATCCCTCTGGAGTGGGACCATACCGGGGATGTTGGTGGCTCTTCTTCACACGATGAGGAAGATGATGCTGCCTTCTTCTCTGCCCTTTCAGGTATGGACGTCCACGTGTTTGGGAATTTTGTGTGAAGGTGAAAGATTTCCTCATGCAGATTTTGCACTGGGTTCCAATTGGTCCCATGGTTTTACCACACTGACCAAAGGAATGATAAAGTTATGATGAATGATGAAGTAACTTCTTCAGTGGGTCAATGTATGAGCAACATTTCACTAAAAAGCCTTTTTTGAGCAGCTTGATAAAGCCATGAATTGCCAGCTTTGACACAAGGCCGACTGACTTTCTTTCTCGTAACCACAATATATATATATATATATATATATTTTTTTTTTTTTTCCGTAAGCCTAAAGTTGGATATAATTAAAATATATTTTTACCTGTCAGAATCCAATTGTCAGTTTTAACCAGCTCTTTTGTAGTTTTATTTCCATTGGCACATCATCTGAGGCTGTTTTCCCCACAGGACTTTCCCCCAGGTTTACCATATTACTAGTTTAGCCATTCATTTTCTCTCCCTCTAGATTTTGAGGTAACAGAAATCCCAGAATTTTCATCCGAGGTGACAAAGAAGCCTTTAGGTAGGCCTACATGTCCCTTTATGTGCACTTGGCTTTAGTTTAGCTTTAGTTAAGTTGTTGTTGTTTTTTCATTGACATCTGTCCAGTTTTTCCTTATTTTCTTTCCACATTGTTTTTTTCCTCCCTCTCTCTCTCTCTCTCTCTCTCTCTCTCTCTCTCTCTCTCTCTCAGTCCATCCCGTTTTGTTCACTCTCTGTATGCTTATAATAGCCTGGGTTTGTTGGATCATCAAAGGCCTGGTATTTTTCTTTTCAGCACAGAAGTTTTTCTCTCAAATCAAAAGATGCCTCCCTTCACCCTGTTCTGCTATGTGCTCTTATCATGAAAGACTTGAGGCCTGTAAGGAGATTCTGTTGGTAAAGAGGAGGGTTGAGAGCTGGGCATGTCCATATCTCAGGGAGTATAAGAGAGGGCACAGAAAGGTTGCATCCCCTCCTCTCACTCGGCTCGGTGCACCTGCTTTATCCTCCTCCAGAGCTTTCATGCTCACGCAGAAGATAATAACATTCATTTATCTTCAAGCTTTGCTCATTACTGGAAAAGCACACATGAAATGTTTGTTAGACGATTTTTTTTTTTTCCTTTTTCAAAATCCATTTATAATTGTTTTTCACTGCAATAACAACTATTTTGTTTTCATTAACATTTTGATGCTCTCTTATGCTTACAGTAAATGGTCTAGTTTTGCTCTTCTGCTTTAAAAAAACTGCAGGACATAGACTGTGGATTAACTTCTGGATTCAATATATTTTCAACTTCACTATATAACAGCCTCTGTCAATTTAATGTCTGATTTGATTCCCCGTGATCCCTGCAATAGTTAAAAAAAAAAAAAATTCTTGTGTCTATCTCTATCATCACAGCGCAAATGAAGAAGCCTGTTTTGAGCACCAAGTTAAATCTCTGTCCTTCTCTCTCAAATTCACAGGACAGAATTGGCACTTTCAAAACACACCTGAAAGGAAATCCTTCCAGCTGGACTCGTCCTCACCAACACACACCAGCACTCCTTTTAAACAAGGCTACGTGAGTATATACCCCTTCCTTATTAATCCAGCACTTTCATAAACACCAAACTGAAAACTGCGTCAGGAATGGTGCATGTGTGATGTGTTTGTGCGCTGTGCAGGTCCAGCTGATGTCCGAGTGCAGCGGCAGCATTAAGAGTGTGAAGCGGGTTTCTATGATCCTGGATGATGAGGAACAGCAGGAGGAACAAGGCCTCACCGGCATCAACACTGCAGACAAACAGTCAGGTACAGACGCTTTGTCCAACACAGAGGAACATCAGGAAGTCTGTCTGGTACTTGTCCCGAGTGAGTCATTTAATAAGACTCTTCACAAGTAGTCTGCTACAGTCACTGATGCAGAGCATGTGCAACGGACTACTTTAAATTCTGTCTAGATGAGTCTAAAAGCACGAAAGCTTCTTATTTATCAAAAATAACATGCAATTACATTTTAATGCCACCTCTTGGATTGATGGATATATGAATACATAGTTAGATAGGTGGGCAAACCACAAAAGTGATGCATTGAGAAATGGATAAGTGGATGGATTCATAGTTAGGTAGGTAAACAAACTTATGTATATATAGTTGGATGGATGGATGGATGGATGAATGAATGGAGGGATAAAAAAGGTAGATTGTGGATGGATTGGTGAATGGATGGATGCATTTTTGAATAGGAGGATTATATTAATGCATAGATAGTTGGATAGATGAATGGGTAGATTTAGAGGAACGGATAAGTCAATGAGTGAATGTTTGGAAAAACAACTCAATTAATGCATATATAGTAGGGATGGGACAAAAAATCGATTCACCTAACTATCGCGATTTTTTTATTTACGATTTTAAAATCGATTTTTT
>JAUCMS010000079.1:14882134-14898144 GCA_032357445.1 Enteromius radiatus | reverse complement strand
CCTGGGATCAGGACAGGTATCTGAAGTTACTGTAACATTATATGATAAATAAGGTATTTGACACGAAACACCTGGGATCAGGACAGGTATCTGAAGTTACTGAAACATTATATGATAAATAAGGTATTTGACACGAAACACCTGGGATCAGGACAGGTATCTGAAGTTATATAATATAAAAGTATCTGACACGAACCCCCTCCGATCGCGTACCGGCGTCTGACGCAAAGGGCTTTTCCCAAACTGCGCATGATCGGTGACCTATGCAAATGATCAAATAGGCCACGCCTGCCTGATGACGCAGTATTGATGACGCTGTTCTGAAACCCCTGGAAAAAAGTGCATGCCGGCAGTTTACAGTTTCCTCGTAGTCGGGCCTCTGGATTGGAGAATCCAGATACTCGTACCGGGAGGCGCAGAAGCAGAGCATCGCTGACCGGGCTCCTCCACAACACTCTAAGAGGAGAGGTTGGCGGCGCTCAGCACGAGCGGGTCCATCGCCATGGGGAACCGATGTAAAGGCTCCCTCCCTCGAGAGCTGCTGTGAGAACTGCACCAAAGCTACTGAGAAAAACTGTAATTTCACCGCACTCAATTAAATGACTTCTTATTGCTTAACTCATTGTTTCTCTTATTATTCTCATCAGTGGTGAAAACAGCTGTGCTGCTTAATATTTTATAAAAAAAAATCAAGATAAATAGAGAGTTCCAAAAACAGAATTAATTTAATTTGAATCGATTGATTTAAATTACAGCCTAAATATATCTTTTGTCACTTTTGAATCAATTTAATATCTTCTTGCTACATAAAAGTATTGATTTCTGTCTTTTTTATATATTTTGTATTTGAATCTTATTCACCACAGGCTTGTGAAACTTTTGAACATTTTTGAACATTACAGTCGAAAAATATACCAAAAATCACTGATAACAGTGAGAAATTTTGAGGCGCCAAATAAGATTTAAATCAAACCTTGCTTATCAATGCACATTCATATACCTACAAATTACTCACATGTGACATATACATGTATAGCCTACTATTGGGTGTTAAAAATATATTTTTGAATAAAAGTACTTGTTTTAAATTGGTTAAAGCACAATTTCTTTTTAAATCATGTTCAAAATCAAAACTCAATCTGCAATTGAGCAACTGAACTGCAATCTCTGCTTCAACTGAAGAGGGCATTAGCACACAACAAACAACAGAATTAACCAGCAGCTGTTTTGTAGTGCGTCTTCTCTTCGAACAACTTTCAAATCTGGGACATACCTCCTTAGGGAGTAACTTTACAAAGAGCTTTAAGCAAATAAGTTTAATGAGAAACCAGTCATTTTAAAAGCCCCACCTCTTCACACTAAACGGTAAAATAGCATGCTAATTATAAGAAACGATTGTGCTAAGCTCACATGAGACACGGGACACCAACCCACACATCTGCACCTCTTATTTCCTCTGCATCTGATTGCCAGCTTGGGACAGAAGGTTATCAGTAAAGCAGCAAAAGGGAAAAAAGCTGTTGTCCACCTGAGGGGATACAGCACTGAGTGAAAGGAGGCTTGAGTTGAGCTGTAGGCTGTTATCTGGCGCCTGTAGAGACAGGCCGGGCTGACGCGCGAGAGAGGGTGTGCCAGCACAATGCCTACACACCCTGCACAGGGCCGGCACGCGTCAGCCTCCACCGCAGCCGCTGCGCCCGCACTGCACCCACACTTGCCGTCATACACAAAACCACAGCCCTTGGGGCTCAAGCTTGCCATTTGATCCTCATCTGATCACTTTACAATGAATGCTATACCTTAACATGACTAACACATACCAGAAAAAAGAAAACACAATTGGCTGTGTTTTTAATTGAGTGGCACCACAGTTTCTGAGGCTTAATAAGAAGCACATGCTGGTAAATCTGGAAATAAACTGAAAGTTTAATACTTATTTTACTGTGGTTTGACTATCTGTCTATATACAGTAGTGTAGCAGCCATTGGCACTGTAGCCTGGCTCCATCAACACTATAAAACTTCATCAAACTTAATAGGACAGATCACCCAAAATGAAAAAAAAAATATATAATATATACTCACCCCCCATGTCGTTCCATACGTTTTGTACTAAAATACCCCAAAAGAAGATATTCTGAAGAATATTTTTGCTTCTTTTCTTTATATTGTTGAAGTTAAGGGGCAGGTAATGTAAAACATTTTTTAAGTAATTTGTGACATTAATGATATAACGCTCATTTGTTTTATTTTTGTGTATTAAGCTATTTAAAACACTTCAACTTGTGCTATTTCCATGAAGTACTATTTGGTAAAGTAAAAATCATACGCATTTTTAAAGTAGGTGTGAATTGAACGTAATGGTATTTTTCATACATTTAATTATTTATTCTCTAACCCTCTATGGAGCATGAAAGAAGTTATTTTAATGAATGTTTCAGCTGTTTTTGCCCATATTATTAAAGTCAATGGCATCCAGAACTCCCAAACTCCACTAAGAACATAAGTGTAGAGAATTTTGGATTCCATTGACTTTAATAATACGGGTAAAAAAAACAGCTGAACCCTCCTTTTGTGCTCCGCAGAAGGTTTGAACTACATGAAGGCAAGTAAATGATGACTAAATGTTGACTTTTGGGTGAACTACCCCTTTATGATCAGTGTTTTGTCAGTTATGCTTATAAGCAAACAGTAAGGGTTTTCAAAGGGCCTTGTCCTACTTGAAGAGAGCTCTTGATGGATGAGTGACTTAAAGACGGCCCACATAAAAGGTTTGAAGACTCACTTCATGATTAGTAATGTCTAATGCCTACGTGTGTAATCAGAGGCCTTATCTGCTATAAAATCGAATGATAGGAGCAGGTCTGGTTAAAGAATCAGTAAATGCTGTCGTTACTCTCTTTCCTAATCATTGCTCATATACTGGCATAACTCTCTTTACAGGCCAGGCATGCCGATGCATGATTTCACCATCAGCATTTCTACAATACTCCACCCGAGAGGAATTATATTGCCTCTGAGGGATAAAAATCTAACTTCGGTGTGTTGCATAAGCTCTGCGTTTTTCAATAACTTCAAAATTCACGGAATTCAATGGGCTCATGATGCAGCACAATCTGGCGCATGAATGATTTAGTGCTTTCGCTCTATGGGGGTGCCGGTTAAGGGTCCTAGATGGTGTCCCAAGAAGGGGTGACCCTGTAACTGGAGAGTTGTTGAGATCCCAATCCTCCCCTCTTATGAATGTGCCCTTAAGCAAGGAGCTCTTCAGGGACTGTTCCTGCAATATGCAAACTGTAAGTCGTTTTGGATGAAAGCATCTGCTAAATGGTTGTGGTAAACTGCAATTGGAGGGATAAATGATTCAGTAGCTTCATGCCCCAGTCTGTACCTCACCAGCACAACTCAACTGTATGCTCAGATGTAAATGTGGAGAAAAAGCAGGTAATGTGGGTGGGCTTTAAAAATAATGTACTGTAGAAATGTGTATTTCACATATTGGTTAATGATGAGAAGCTCATCTGTTTTCTCTCTGTGCATCAAGTTATAAAATACTTTTTAAAATGCAGGTAATCCCTTGTGAAAAAGAAATTTTAACAAGCATTTTTTACATAAACAATATACTTTGAAGAATATACTGTACGTACTGTAAGTATGAACTGAATGTAATGTGTTAGTTATAGTTCAGTTTTATATTAAATGCAATCTGCTACTCTCCTAAGGTACATTTAAGTGATCTTTTATTCATTAAATATTATATTATCTGCAAAAACAATATAGGTTTAGATGAAGTATGTATGTACATGTGCACATTTAATACAGTTAATGCACTTATTTTTCACAAGGGATACAGTGAACTTGCTTTCTATTTTTGAATTTTCTTTTTTTTTTTTAATTTTTGTTGCCTGGTCTCATAAAAATGTGTATAAATAGTACACCCAAAAAATAAAATAAAAAAAAAAAACTGACTTTGCGTATATATATCAGACACGTGTTTGGCAGAGAAAAAAATTCAGAAAGTTGTTTCTACTTAAAATAATTTGTTACTGACTTAAAATTTTTAATTTAGTTTAGTTTAAATTTTTACCTTGACATATTACGGAGCCCCTTAAGGGACATGGTGGAGGAAAAAAATCGGGGTGTGTGAGCCACCTCGCTTAAGGGGCTCCCAAGTAATGCCAAGTGAAAGCTGCATAAATTAAGGGCTTATGAGCTGTGATTCAGTCAAATAGTGACCTACACCCTACCTGGTTGATTCTGAGTGCCAAGGTGTTGCCCAACAAACATGTAAACACACAGAGTCCTCTTACCTCACACTGATTAATTCTAAAACAGAAAGCTGATTTCTGCCATACTTGTGGGAGTTTAACAAACACATACCTAAGAGTCTATAGATCTCCATGTCAATTTAATTGCCAGCAATCACCATGCCAACTGAAACTTGACTAATAGACGCAGATATAATAATGGTTTCATGGTTTCATTCAAGCATTTATGATCCAATTCACGTAAAAGAGTGAACTCAACCCTGAATTATCTTAAATGGTACATGACACTCGAGCCTCAAAGGATAGCTGTCTAACTTTCACTTTGATTTCTCTGAATGCATTCTTAAAAGAGTCGTCATGGAAATCAATAAATATTATGCCACGGCTTGCCTAACATTTGTAGCTGGCGATCATTGCCCAAAGTAAACTATTTCCGTGGAAATTGGTCTGTTTAAAATCGTCTTGTTTACAATCCCTTCGATATCAAATGCAATTATGCAACTATGCATGCAATGTTTTTTTAATCTGAGAGTGGCACTGCTTTGCCGACTCAAAACCTCAGTATTTTTTGATGATGTCTGGTTAAATCTCCTGAGGCTCTCTGAGTGAGTCTGCATAATCAAGCATCCCACACACATTTCAAATATAAGCCAAGCAAGACCATCTACTCTTGGATGAATGCTTATAGGCTATGAAAACAGTGTTTAGAAATAGAAAGACATAATTCATCCATAATTCACCCATAATTCATTCATCAGGAGCCCAATAATGAAGATTCTGATTATAGGTCGGGAAGGCCCCTGGGCAAAGTATTTGCCCCTGGGACAGCATAGAGTGAGCGAAACCTCCTCGCAACGTTGCCACAACGCTTGTGTCACCCCCACAGCGACACCTTCAGACAAGTGCACTATGGGCCCCTGACAGAGCATCCACGGGCCCCTTGCACGCCCAAGTCCCCGGTCGGTAATCCATGCCTGCCCTCATGACATGTATATAACTTTCTAATGTAGAGCACAAAAACAACATTTGAAGTGTATTTTAAATGTTTTTGTCATTTACAGAGAAAGCTAACGTGGTCCAAAACAATACCCACTTATTGCATGGGAAAAAACCCTCAGACATTCTTCATATTTTCTTGCATGTTCCGCAGAAGAAAGTCAGTCACGCAAGTCTGGAAGAACATGAGGGTGAGCAAATGATAACAGAAATTTCATGTGAAATATCCCTTTAAAGGAAGCAAATAAGAGTGTCTCCATCCATATTCAGAATGTCTTAACCTCAACACGCAGACGCCACTGTCAAGAGCTTTGGCTTCGCACTCAAGTTGCCATAAAACCCGATGACATCAGCTGAGAGTTCCCACATCATAGTGTGAGAGTGATTTCATATGGTCTATATGAGTCCATTGTGTCTAATGCCTCACCAAAACTTTTTGCATTAAATGCAGTAAAAATAGAATTATTGCGATAATGAGAAACACTGCGCTGAATGGAGCTATAATATTGCTAATGTAAGCAAGAAGCTCTTAGCAATCCAACAGCAGAAAGTGAAACTGCTCGGATGTGTGAAATGATAAATGATGCATATTGCTTGTCAGATTCTGTCACACACCCAGTATGCTGCTGTCTAAAAAACATCGCCATCACCACACACCAATTTCATCTGCTCCAGCTATAGAACAATCATTGTGGTTTGTGTCCTTATCACATTGACACTTGGCAAGGTTCACGCTGTGCTGAAGTGTTATCGAATCAAAATAAGACTCCTCCACAAATCAAGACAACTATAATCTTATAAGCAACAAAAATACAAGGTTTGTATGCTTTGTACTCGTTTGATTGATTGCATGGCAAATGGCGGTGTTGGGCTTGTCAGTAGGAGGCATGTAAAATTAGTTTAGAGTTCTGCACAAGCTCTGTATTTCACAGCAGTAATGCTATCAGATCTCTGCGCTGGCAAGTCTGTGCAGACATAACCATTTATCAAAAAGGTGTGAACATCGTCCTGTCCATCACAGCCCACACTGAGTGGACCACATCAGTCAAAGAATGGAGTCCTTGAATTGAATGTATGTGAATTATAAATGGCTATTTTATATTGAGCAATACATCATATGGAACTTTTTGCTGATTGAATCACTAAACGGTTATGTTTTCTAGACTGTGCATTAGTGATGAGCACTATTTCTGCAGGTTACACTGTTACAACCAGTAGGTGGCGACGAGTGACTGTCTTCATGAGCGCGTTTGCGACCGGTTTTACTTTCGTATTTGTGACATACTTCAGAGAGAAACCGAATACTGGCCGTTTCTCAAACGAAAGGCTGCATCTTTCAGAGGTTGCATTTGTAGGCTGCATAGGTCGTAAAGAAGATTTATTTAGAATAAAGAATTAACAAATATTATAAATTTGACCATTATTCTTAATTAAGTGTAAATTGTTTTATTATGTTTACGACTTGTGAATATACCAGTTTTGATGGCGTATGCAGCCTACAAATGCGTCCTCCGAAAGGATGCAACTTTCCGTCTGAGAAATGGCCTTTGAATAAGGAACAAAGAGGGCGCATGTGGTTTGTTTTTGTTTGTTTTTTTTCTACTGCGAGTTGACCATTTGCAAAGAGCTTGATTGACAGGCGATCTGACCGATCAGAATAATTATAAATATTATGTGCCGCTGGTAACTTTGCTGTTTATGCAGATGTAAGCTAATTTTTGTCAGTTTTCTTTGCAATGTATTTTTCATGTGAAAGAACATGTGTGTAGTGTGAGAGTTGCATTGTTTGTCGGTCATGGCAACAGTAACTAAGGATAGCGGGTCTTTGCAAACGGTCAAATTATTGGATGTAGTAAAGTACATAAGCATAATCGCCCCATTGGACCGCATAAATGCAGCGGCCATGTTGGAACGGTGAACTTGACGTCATTTACCATACTGTAGATTCCGTTAATCCGTTCTGTGCAGTATTGTGGCATCTTTTAAATATTCAGTGATTACTACGGTGAAGTCAAGACCGCTACAATATAGTGGAGGGCTTACATTTAATCAAACAGTTGCTAATGAGGCATCTACATAGCCTATAGCTGCGTTCACACAGCAGCAGAATGCGGTTGTCAATCCTGCTTTTGAGTCCTTAATACGGTTACGATCACACACAGTTCGGTTATTTATGGGTAAGACAACCATATTCTGTAACCGAACTCACACCAGTCAATTTACCGGACGCATTCTCGGAACGGAACAGGACTGACTGGACAACTAGTCTGTCACGTCATTCTCTGTGAGAGAGAGCAGCTCTGCAGCACAAACGCTCGTCTATCGTGTAGTGCGTGTTTTCATGTGTGCGTTCGGTAACTTACAGCGACGGAGAAATAAGTGGCGTGTGATCTGAAAGTTTTATCCTGTCAGTTTTCTGTTCTGCGCGCTGCGCGATTTAAATGCTATTCTCTCCGCCCAAATGTAAAAGCTGCAGCTAAAATGGACTCTTGTCGAGTCAAAAAGTGACAAGACATTCAGTTTATGGACGTCGCCATCTTTGATATTACTTCGGTCACTGTCGCTATGGTTACTGGTAACGAATATGGGCTTGACTCCCGTTGCGAGTTCATACAGACAGAATTCTAAACTCAACTGAAAGCTGCTGTGTGAACCAGGCATTTCGAGACTATACAGTTGTCAATCTCAAATACAGGATTGACAATCGTATTCTGCTGCTGTGTGAATGCAGCATATATCTATGGTAAAGTAGGCGTTTTATTAAAAAAATAACAGTTGGAGGGACGTGGTTAAGGATGTCATGCTCATGCCAAGCCGTCAAACTGTCATCAGAGAAGGCCCATCAACAACATAAATAAACCACAATGCTTGCTTTTGTGGCCCTAACTTAACTTCGGGTAGACATCCAGACACAATCAGCAGCTAACCCCTCTAAAGTAGATAATTTTTTTGATAACAAGCAAAATATCACTATCAATCAATAACACTTTAACTGCGTTTGTAACTGGTGGCACTAACCAGACTGATAAACAAACACAGACCAGAAGTTAACTTTGGGCCAGGCGCATGCGGCTGATGAAACCGTCTATAGCTATGTGGAAGTCATGTTAAGAGGCTTGTTTCTGATATGAATATTCTTAGTTGTTATCATGGGCCAAACCCCCCAAAAGGAATTACTGCATAATTACTGCTTACGACTGAAACAAGTATTGCATTTCATGGTTACTTAATAGGTTAGGTTTTCTTAAGTAAAAGCAATTTGTAAAACTGGAAACTGAGCTGAGTAGGGGTCACTGCTAAAAGCCACCATCAGTGATTCTACGAGCAGTTAAAAGTGGGTATAAATTTTACTAGCTGCTGCAGGTTAAGAACTGTGGAGAAGGTGACCCCCAGCCTCCACTAACAACAGCTTTTCAGGAAAGCTCTAACCACGAGTCCAGCAGAGGTCAAAGGGCAGGACATCTATGAAAGCAGCTACTGACCTCTATACAGAGCTCACTGGAGACAATAAGTTCAGGTTTCTGACTGAGTACACCATAAGAAGGCTTCTCTGCATCTGTCTTCTCTATTCCTTCACTCCACGGTTAATTTAATTATCAGTCTAATATCTTTTCCCATTTAACTGACTCTGGTACAGACATAGTATGCACACCACAGTATGTAAATAGTATGTACTGTAGTTGTCATTAGGCTAGAGTAGTTTTTTTTTAACAAATCTTTCTTATGGTAAGACTTAGAATTTCCCCATAGAACCAATAACCATTTTTTATTAATTTTAATCTAAATATGAACGATGTATCATGGTTTTATATAGATATATTAAACAGTACAAACATGTTCAACATTCATAACTACCATATTATATTATATCTTGTTTTTGAAGGATCATGTGACACTAAACACTAGAGTTATAACTGCTGTAAATTCAGCTTGCATCACATGAATGGATTACAGTGCAAAATACATGTTAAACACATTAATACATTGTGATTATACTGACCACAAACATTTGAACAGTGGTGTATGACACAGGACTGGTGTATGACACAAAACACTCACTGATTAATGTGTACAGCTTTAGACACACAAAGTACTTGATATCTTCACTGACTTACAGGAAGAGTTCAAGAATCTGACGTCAACATTAACTGTCAGAAAGAGCATTCGGAGACTTCAAAGCATGCGTACATGCAGTTAAACACACCTAATGGATTTAAATAGACCGAGATGGACGTATACAACTCCATTTTGAAAACATTCCAACCGTCCCAGACGTAACGGGGATCACTATTCTGTCTCCGCTATCTCAGCTGCCCGTCCACATTTCACAGGGAAGTCAACAGTGTATACGTGTACCCTCTCGCCGTCCTCAGCTCTCGTCTTTACTAAGAATTATAGGTCACAACTGCTTCCTCTTATAGGTTCAATCAATATCGTGACCCTCTGGTCTTGGGGAGTTTTCATGAAAGCTTTATAAGGCTAAACAGAATCACCCCTTCCCCCAGTTAAGAAACCTGTCCCTTGAGGCGTAGGCTTGGGCTTATTCAAGACTTCCACCCTCCTGTCAGATCTTATGGGACGTGTCTTGCTGTCTTGAACAAACAGATGTGTTCCATGTCTATCATCAGGAGTAAATGGGCCATATGCTTGTCCTGGCCTACAACCTGCCAAGTTAAAATGGCTTCTTGACGTGCAGCGGTTCTGTTCCCGTCCCCGCGTTTGATTGATAGCCACAGTCCCCCGAGTTGCGTGCGCTGAATCGGCTCCGACAGAGCTGAGGCTCCTGGGGAGCCAGGGGTCAAAGTTCAAGCTGGACTCTCTGTGCCGTTACACTTCAACGGTGCGCCTCAGAAGATCTGTGCAGCGGGAACGGTCACATGTTACCCCAGGAGGTTACTGTGAGACAGCGTGGGCCATACACACACATTCCCTGCCTTTTATAAAGTTGTGACTAGTCCTTTTAGTGAGTATTGGGCAACATGGCTCAAGGTCAATATGGGCTTGTCGCCCACCTGTCCTGCTCAAAAGAACACATCGAAATCAATCAATGTAATGCAAGACAGTTTGGGGGCATGCAAGGGACAGTTCACCTTCAGTTAGTCCCCAGTTCAGTTAGGTACTTAAATACATCAGATACATTCATGTTTTTGTAGAAACTTAACAGTGTATTTTGCAGGGACACATTAAATTGATCAAAAGAGGCAGTAAAGACATTTATAATATTAAAAAAACTCATTTAAAAAAAAAAAAAAAAAAATTTTCTTTTACATTTTCTGTATTTTAATGTAAATACACTGTATATATATATATATATATATATATATATTAAGCAGCAAAAATGTTTTCAACATTGTTAATAATAATAATAATAATAATAATAATTAAAAAGAGCAACAAATCAGCATATTAAAATGATTTCTGAAGGATCATGAGCACTGACTGCTGAAAATGCAGCTTTCCCATAACATTAACAAAATACATGTTAAAACATATCAAATGAGAAAAAAAGTCATTTTAAACTAAATTAATATTAAATATTAATATCAAATAGATAGAGACTTCTTTCAAAACATTTAAAAATATTATTAGAACTAAATGTTTAATTTTACTGAAACCAAATGTTTATTCTGAACATTATAATTTGAACATCCTACAGTATTCAAATCTTGAAAATAAATAAAGAAACAAAAATAATCCATATTTTAATATTTTTAATATCAACTTATTATATAAACTATTTTTAATATCAGCTTACTGTTAAAAAGTTAAACATGACCAAGCACTAAAACCTATTTTTTATATGCACTCACTGTGATGTACTCTTATAGGGGTATGTTTTCATAATCCATAATTATAATTTATGAAATAGTAAAACTAGGCAGTAACAAATCAGAATTGAATAACAGTGTATTATAATTAGTAGATCGATAGATAGACATCATAAAACCAAAGCAAACAACTTCTTCTTTTTTTTTTATAGCTAACCATTAACAAGTACACACAAGTATTTGCTCTCCGGATCAATCTGAAAGCATCAGGTGTCATTATGATGGGGCAACTGTGCGTCATCCCCACAACCTCCTGAAGGCATTACATCGACGCTTGTCTAAAAGCCAAAGCTGGAGCTGATTGGAGCCCTGGATCTCCCATGTTTTGTTTTCCCAGCGGCTGGATACAGGAGAGGCCCGGACGGAGGACGGGGCCTGTGTGTAGGTCATAAGCCCACAGGAAACCAATATCAGGAAAAAGAGATCAGCAATCCCAACATGATGCAGTGAGCTAGCGGAGAACTCCACACCAGAGCAAATCCCACCAACAATGAGAGCGCTCCGAAAACAAGCCATCAACCTATGACAGCGGTGACCAGCAGCATCATACTCAACATCCTTCTAAGAATTTCCCTCCGACTTCAACATCTAAAAGTAACTGTTAGAAGCTTTGTGGATGAATGTGAAGCCTAAAGATTGCCAGAATTTTTGTCATTTAATCACTGAAGACCTATGTCACATCAGCCCCACCCCCAGCTCTTGTGGGCTAATGCGATAGGTAGTTGAGGCAATTTTAAGGAATAGAGTTGAGGACAATGTGGATTTGAGGGCAATATTGATGGGATAAAGGCGGGATGTCAGATGAATGTCAGGTATTGTGAGGGCTGATAAAGGAGTGAGCCGTGGACCATGAGGAGGTCAGGCATTAACCATGTGGAACGCTGATCCATAGAGGTGGGGAGGGGCGATTAACCACACATCAGCGCCCAGCCCTGCTCCCAGTCTCATCCTGTGCCGGTACAGACACCCAGAGAGAAAAGAAAAGACAGAACAATGGAAAGGAGAGGTGCTCAGATGGTGGAGAAGATTGACAGGGAATGAAAAAGGGTTCAGGGCTTTATAGCTTCTCACCTTCTCAAATATCCAAATAATATTTTAAAGATGACTACTACTAAGACTTGATTAAACTTTTTTCATGACCATCCTCCAACTATTACCCGCATAAGAGAGTGCCATGCCTGTACAGGGTACTAAGACATAAAAAAAAGACCTTGCAAGTGGTAACAAGCAATCGCAGCTGAAGATATACTCACGCACCATCACCACGAGGACCGTAAAAATGAAAGTTGCAAGAAATAAAGGGATATTAGACATTATTTGTTGTTTTGATTACCATAGTTTTCAACATCATAATTCCTTCTAAAAAAAATTGTTCTAATTATTATATTTATTAAATTATTTCATTAAAGTGCTTATCGTGGATTTTTGAAAATTACCTCTCATGCATCTAGGTGCCGCTTTTGGAGCGGTACAGGCATGATGAAATAAAAAAATGAGACCCTGATAAGCCTACTGCAAAGCACGAATCGTTGAGATGCATATTATATTGGTTTATTTATTTATTTAGAGATAGATGGAACAGATTTCATATTTAATGTACCTTGAAGCTCAATCCATAGGCTATATATGGAGCATAATTAGTAAAAGCTGAACGACTTTTGAAACTCTCTGTATGAAAAACATAAGATGAAGATTTATCTGTTGATCTGGTATTATAAATATTTGTGCAGTATGTCAACAAACTAGATATACTGTGGTAGTTTACCCACTAATGCTTGTACCAGTAACCAGTATGAAAACTAGGTAAGCGTGATTTCACCAAGTACAAGATGTTCCTGGATAAACATCCTTGTTGATCCTGGAACAACATTCCAATCAACCAATCAGAATTGAGGGATAATTTTTCTGTTTTAGGTTTATCATCAGGGTTAGGTGCTTCTGCACCCTGGTTAATCAGCTATCATTTCCCACTGATTTTAGGCATGCATTTTGGGTTTAGGGGTAGGGATTGGGATAAGTCTATATTTTTGGACAGCAATGTTCTGATCATGGTGACCTGAAAACTACTGCACATCCAAGTTTTTCCAAAACATTCAGAGGTGCATGCATTATAAATTATATCACCGATGTAATACCAATAGAAGAGTACTTTCTACTAAACATTATATAATAGTGCTTTTTCTTTGCCCGTGCATGTATGTCAGTCTATTATTTTGAACTCCCAAAACGGAAATAGGAACTTTTTAAATTTAAGGCATGACAAAAAGTTGAATTATCAATAATGCACTTATCCTACACACTTGTGCCAGCCCCACAGGGCACAGAGGGCCAGGACCACCTCTTTCTTCCATCCACCGAGGGACAGTCACACAGCCACATTGTCCTGCATTGTCACTAGATGACATCACCGACTGATTTATGACATTGTCTCAGAAAGGGATTCTTTGTGTACAAACAATACGGCTCTAAATGTATGACACCCCATTAATTGGCCTGCTCTGTCTATTTGCATAGTCGGATGGGTAATGATTAAAACCTCCCGCTAAACTGACTAGTAACAGCCCTTCAGCTTAGTCAGTGTCACCGGCTGCCTGAAATATTGCCTGAGCATGAATATGCTTCCACTACTGGCAACGGGACATATTTCTAAAGTAACTTTGATTGCCAGCCTCCAGCTATGCATGTCCAAGCATTATTTGAAGAAACCTAATTCTATTCAAGCTTCTTTGAGTACTTTCCCGATGCCTCACATATTATTCCATGACCACAGCTTATTAATACTGTCTAGTCCTAGTCATGAGTTGTTACTAGAAGACTGCCTTTAGCTTAAGATTACAGACAAGATGTAGCTGTGTCTGTTTCTCTGAACATGTGACACAGACCGGCAGGGGGCAGCAGGAGGCAGTGTGGATTTGACAGGATTGAACCAGCAGTACACAACTGACACGCATGATACCCAATACCACACACACACACACACACACACACACGCACGCTCAAACGACTGGCTCTGTTCCGCACTGCCGACACACACACAAACTCAGTTTCACATAATGATGCAGCTTCAGGCCAGTAAAACCTTCTGCTTCATCCACATCTACACCCTCATCAGGGTTTCTGCTGGTGTTGCCTGGACTGGCACGGCTATAACAATTAGAGACAGACTGTCTTCTGGCTTCTCGCTGTTTCTTTGAAAGAAGTCCAGAATGGTATGAAACATAAAAAAATCGACAGTAAAAGCTTTTCAGTTTTCCACCAAGGTTAGAAATTATCCAAAATTAGGGGCAAGAATGTAGAAGATATTTAAAATGTGGAGACAACCCCCCCCCCCCCCACTGTATTGATCTAGTGGTCAAATATCTGCTTCATGTGAAAATGCTTTTCAAATAATAAAATGAAATAAGACAAAAACAATAATCAACAAAGCTGCGTAACTGAACATTTGACATCATCACAGATTCTGAGGGGAATAACTACACTATACCTGAATGTTTATGAGTATACTGTATGTGAACGATTTATAGATATGTTGATTTACATGTTACTAGTTTTAATATTAGTAATTTGAATTTAACTTCATTTTAAGCATCTGACATAAATGTTTTTGGCAACACTTTATTTTACGGTTCCACTTATTAGCTGCTTATTATAATGCATATTACCACAATATTAGCCATTTATTAGTGTCAATTAAGCACATATTAATGCCTTATTATACATGACCTTATTCTACATCCCTAATCCTACCCAATACCTAAACTTAACAACTAACTTACTAACTATTAATAATAAACACCTTCATACTGTAAATGGGACAACCACCCTTAAAAAAAAAAAACACTGGCCCTTAATGAAAATAATGCTACTTTACGTATTACTAAAATGCATAATCACTTATAACTACTTTTTTGTTATTTCTAATAATTTGTAGAATATTCTAATAAATGTTAGAAAAAAAGGTACAAAAAGCTGTCACTGGTGAGGTTGCTTTGTAAAAAGTACACCTTTATTTATGCCTAAAGGGTGCATATTACCTAAATGGTACATTTTAGTACCTAAATTGTGCAATTTACTGTCTTTTGAAGCTGTACCGCCCCAGTGACAGCTTTTGTACCTTTTGTTCTTAGAGTGGAAAGCAAATAGAAAAAGCATAATGTTTTTCCTACAGCTGCTTCCACTAAATCTACTGTCTGCTTGATGCAAACTAGAGCCAACTTCAACCTCCAGTGTTGGCACTTTCCGCTGCGTTTGGCTGTTGCGTCTTCCTCCAAGCTCTTGAATGGTGAAAATAAAAAGGTCTACTTCCTATTCTCGTCTTGCTCAGCAATCTAGTCACCCCACAACCTAGTCACCGGTTTTGGAGAAGCACCTCCCAATGAGCACTCAGCAAGAAATCCCCACTCTTATCTTCCGGGCAGTCCTGCTGCTGCGGTGCCAGCTCTCTTCTTGCTCAGCCCAGCCTTGGGACCAGAAGAGTTTTTCCCACCTTTTATGGGAACATCACTTTATTTACCCTGTTATTTATTTAGGGATGCTTCCGTCTTGGCTGCATCACCTTATTAATTCTTCTGAGCAACTGAAGCGGGTACATGATATCCTCTTTCTTCAGCAGAGCCAGACCCCTGCCAGACAAAGTTAACTTCACCCTGATGCCAACCACTCAAATCCAACTTGGCCTATGGTTGGGGATCTGCCTGCACAAAAATGCTGTTAATATTTGTCAGCAATGATGGAAATTTAAAGACGAATGTTGGCCCTTTGGTGTAATATTTTAATACACAAAGCCCGAATGTGCCTGGTCAGATTCTGTGATTAGGACAGTAATACTAGTTTTAACATTTTTTAAATGATAAAACGATACACTAAGGCAGGGTTCCTCAACTCTTACCCTGGAGGTCCGAGGCACTGCAGAGTTTCGC
>JAUCMS010000079.1:14865171-14875195 GCA_032357445.1 Enteromius radiatus | reverse complement strand
TGAAGCTTCCAAATAAGGCAAAAACAGACTGTTTCATTCTAGGGTCAAATTCTAGGGTTGTAAATGAACCTGTAAAACCGTTTCTGGGTATTTTTTTCCCCTTACCTAAGCTACCTTCTATGTACATATCAGACAACAATTAAAAAATATTCTCTCCATGCATTCTATGGCACCTTTAACCAAACAAATAAGCAAAGTCTTTTTATCTTAAAGATTAACAACCTTTGATCTTTCAGTAGAAATAATGCTCTCGCAATGAAGGCAAATCAGTAAAATTGCAGTTATGCAACTGCTGTACAACTATGTTACAGTGTGCTGTAGTTTGCACTATTGAAAACTTTGAACAAGGAGCATTATTCATACTCCCAAAACAAATCCTTCAAAGACAGATTTCAATTGAGTTAGAAATAAATGTGTGGGACTGAATTGTTTGCGTGGAGTTCTCGCGAAACATTGTTTATTGGAAGGAATTTTCTGGCCTTTGATGCTTAACCACGCATCGCTATTTTTACACCAACACTTGTTCTCCTCGAACGAAGAGATATTGTTTTCACCCGGTGCATAAACACACATAAACACTAGTTGGCTTGGAATAGCGGGCTGCTTATCAACAGGAAGTCACAGTTCCTACTATGGAAATGTCATTGTTTGACTCCTACAATACACATTAAGGGGCTTTCTGTAATCAGCTCTGGGGACGGAGGGGCTGGGAGCCATTTCTGTGCTCGAACAGAAAAGTAGTGAGTGTACTTCACAAACCAAAGAAAGATTCCCGAACAATGGATTTGACAGGATATAACTTATAGCAGGAAGCTCTGAATGGTTACCCACTCTAATGTAATCCTCAATCCATCATACTGACCAGTCATATTGTGCCAACAAACAGACCATTTAACAGCCTTTTATGAAATTAATAACAGCTTGCAGTTCAAGGCATCACGTAGACCCACAGAAACGTCTACTATTTATGTTCGGCAGGACAAAAGAGGCCAAAGTTGAACTTGTACTCAAGGCTGAGACACAAAACAAAAATGTTCTTAGTGACAACACACAGCATCCTCTTTCCTTTAATCATTAGCCTTATGGCGACAATCAGACAGTCTTGTCAGAACATTAATCTGGTTACTGAGGCCTTTTATGACAGCTTAAGCTCTGCTAAGTCTCATAACCAATGTATCACATTTCCCTATCAGGAGCGATGCTACGTCAACAGCGTAATTACTTCAACTTCACATTGCTCCCCGCAAGTATTTTCTCTGTGCATTTCCTTTGCTTGTCTCGATGTACTTAGGTTGAGTCAGAACAAGTGGATTTTACAGGCTTGTCAGAATACAGGGGGGCATTGACAAACGGGACAAACAGGTCAGCTGGTTCACTTTAGGTAATTCCTAAAGCAATGAAAAGAGAATCTCTCATTAAACCTACGGTGCATTGAAAAAAAAAAAAAAAACATTTGGTATAACTTGTATTCACTTGTGGGCAATGGAAATTGGTTTTCTTAACATTAAATTAAACACTGTAATTAGACAAAACCCAAAACAATTAATGTAAAAAGAAACTCCAAATGATTTGAACATTTGATTTTAAGTGAATAAACAATTGTAATTTTTAAAACTAAAAATTTATCTTGAAAGAAATGGAAAAAAGCTTCTTTTTTATATGCTTTTCATTATTCAACAAAACAATGAAAACTGAAATAATATACAGTGTGTCGTTTTCATTGCATGTTTAAACAAATACTACTAACAAATAAATAAGTGAATGCAGAAAATGTCAGTATTTTTTAAATAAACGTATAGGAACTGCTAATATTACATTTTCATCCCACATGTAGCCTACTGTATGCATCACCTTTTAATTAATACATTTAAATAAGTTTTTGTAAATTATTATTTTACATGTTTAAGATCTCCAAAACTAGGAAAGTAAAAAAAAATAATTATATATATATATATAGTAATAATAATAATAATCTACTACTCTAAATATATTACGATTTAGGGTAAGACCAATGGCACGGTTTCATTTTTTTAATTAATTTTTTTTTAATCCAGTCCAATCACCTGCCTCTTTTTCAAAAACATTTGCAATCCAGTCTGTGCTTATATTCAGGGGCTGTAGCCTAATAAAAGAGGTTCAGCCATGAGAACAATAGTTAAGCTATGCTACATGTATCCATTCTACCATGTGCATTCCATGGTGTTGGAACAGAGCAACAAATATTCACCCATCAACATCAAAATGGCGAAAACTCCTGTAAAACCTTAAATCCAAACATAACATAAAATAAAACAAAAACACATCATAACCCTGAGATAAACCAACCTTGGCCTGAGCTAACCTGGGCTAATATTCCCCTCGGTCTGATCTCACATTGTCTTTCAGAGGTCACATTGAGGGGAGATGCTGCAGCTCTCCTTCCCTGCACGGCTCCTCCCTTAACTCTGCAGTCAGAGTGAAGATGCAGTCTGGCTCGACTTGATCTCTGTCTGATATTGGATACATTGGAAACATCTTCAGACTGCTGAGGTGCAGGGAACAGGATGGCTGTTTAAATGCACCTGGATGGAGGGGAGTTCTCAATTAAGATATGGAGAGAAGTAAATTGGTCAGTCACAGTCTGAGCATCACAATCAAGTACCTGCCAACATTGGTACACTTACTACGACAATCTGTCTTCATACTGTAAGTGTAGGCTGGACATGGAAGGCAGTGCAGCACTGCAGCTGGAAATGAGCAGAGAGACACAGGGAGAGCTGTTGATGTGAAGAGCCCCACACAATGCCCCTGAAACAGATTTATCTTTAGAACTGATCAATGGCCTCCAAATACAGAACAAGAGTTCAGCCGGTTCAACATACAGAAGCCCCCATATCAAGAAGTCGTACACTTAAGCATAATTCCATAAAGAGTACTTATTATGGACATACTATATTTTAATAGAAGAGTATGCTTTAAATTTAGTATTTTAAGTATATATCTGTGTTTCAACAACTTTCATTACAATCAATTTAGTAAATTGGTGTCTATGAGCATGCTCTCCTTTAACACACAGAACGAGAGCCCAAAGTGTTTGCCTGGGTCATATCGCAGTGCCTATGATAAGTTAAGGCTTCGAGGTATCAGATCAGACACCTTGTCAATAGAGCGTTATCAGCCTCTGTTTGAGTGTGGCACTGAGTGCCAGACGACTCGACAGACAGAGGAAGGAAGGCTTCTGACTTTATAGTCCATACCTCTTCCAGCCATACAGGATGAAAGAAGCATTCTCATGACCTCAACTACAGGCAAAACTAAACCTAAAAGCAAAGGGGATCCTACAGTATGCTCATTGTGTAATGATTTTACAGTTCTTCTCTCTCTGTTGTAAGTTACCCTCTGCACAGTATTCCCCGGCTACCTATTTTTGCATTATCATTGGCAGTGCTGGTCAGTGCCTTCCGCTGGCCCCTTTGAGGTAATGATACAGTCCTTCCGAAACTACTCACATCTCATTGACCCAGTTGGACGGAGTAACTCAGAGTTTGTAAATACACAGTAGGCCTGTCAATGAAGAGACGATTAATGTAAAGTAAAAAGAAACATGAAATGCTGATTTGAGTTGAATTTATTTATTTTTAGTTGAATTTATACCTGAATATTATCTGAAAACATGCTCTACGGAAAACCATTCCAATACAAGTGCAAAACAATCAAGAAACTGACTTAGGTAAACCATAATGCCAGCTTTAGACCCCAGATGAAAAATACACAAAACCAACCAAAAAAGTGGATTCCAACATGACAAAAATCGATTTGAAGCAAAACAATCACTACTGACCAATCAGAACCAAGTATTCTGGAGAGCCACGTAATAATCAGATCTTACAAAAGCTAATAAAAGAAATACAGTGCTCAGACATCACGGGAAAGACAAAGATGAGGTGCAGAATCCTGAAATCAGATGCTACCCATATTTCCACCAGCAGACAGTATTCCCAGGAGAATTCTGGGTACCATCAGCTCCACATGTTGTGCAAAGGATCAAAGAGCAGCATCCAAGCCAGCAGGGCAGCGTGCCAGCATACATGGTGACCTGCCAACCCCAGTTGTTCCTGCCATGCCCACGTCTATCGTGTTCAAACCTGACCTTTTGCATAACAAGCTGCAGCTTCATGGGGAGGTCCCTCCTCTCCCTTATGCCAAAAATCTCAATTACATTACAACCCCAGCAAGTCTTTTTAACTAATGCACATGACGAATTAGTGCCCGTTTCCTGTTTGGGCTTGTGGAAAAATTGGCTAAAGTAGTGTTTGGTGGATCTAAGTTCCTTTTCAGACACAACTCAAATGAAGGGCCACCACTCCCCAAGCTTTTGTAGAAGCAGCTGTTGGAAAACACAACATCTGCAGTCCAGAGCGGCAACAGGACCCAACCCTACTGCGGCATGTGACCAACTCCTTGGGCTTAGTTCACCCCACGCAAATAATGCCCGAGTTCTGCCCTCTCTAATGGATGCGACACAATAAGGTGTGAGAGAGAGCCGGATTATGATTATGACAGTTATTGCACTGAGACACGAGATCTCTGTACTCAATGGTCAACGTTTTATTTGATGCCCCTAGTGGTTTTAATACCTTTCTCTATTTAGCGCCTTGTAAAGTATGTGAAATCATTCTTTTGAAAGTAATGTTACACTAAAGTCGAGGGTGCTCAAGACAAGCCTGAACTGACATTGGAATGTGATATTACAAAATGATTCTTTCATATGTGTTCATTGAACTACATCTGGCAGGAATATATTACCAAAAAGAAAAAAGAAAAAAAAAAAGTGAGATCCAGAGGGAGATAGGAAAGAGCATAGGCTTTTAATGGTGCGCACATTTACTGACGTGGAGAAAAGTCACTCTCACTAGTTATTTGTATTTTTATAGCTTTGGTGTTTACATTCTTTGGAAATAATTATGGTTCAAGGAATAAAAGGGCCAAATCCTTATGGAGGTCAATATCATTGTTATTCAGGAAAAAAGAAGGACCTGGACCTTTTTGGAAAGTGTATCATATTTTGTATTTTCTTAGGCAATGGCAATTTAAGTATCTTAAATATTTTTACTTTTCTCATGTTTGTTGGATTATTTGGCAAAATTACAGACTTATTTTAAATGGGCGGATGAAAAATATTGTACCACTTCACAACAGAGTTCCTTGTATTAACATTAATTAGCTATTTAACATTAAATGTATTATTTATGTATAATCTTAGTACATTTGAACATTTACTAATACATTATTAAAATCAAAGAAAATTTTAATACAGTACAACTGTATTGCTTATTGTTATTTACTGTTAGATAATACAAAAAAGTTATTTATAATTAAAGTGAGCAAAAAAATGACGCGTGTTGTGACATGAATGTAACTTCTTTCATGAACATCTACTGTATATAGCATCTAAAAAAAGCTTACGATTCTACCATTTTGTGTTCTACTTTTCTTGTGCATACTAGAGCCTGATTTATCGGCATGCCGATATTAGGCATTTTCCAAACTATCGGTATCTGCATTTATAATGGCCAATAAATTAATATTTCAAAAATAAAATAACAAAGGACGAAACACCCTTCAACCATATCATGAGTGTTGGCGTTGTATAGTTTGTCCACCAGAACGTACTCTACACCGTCCCTGTTGGCAACACTCGTGTATAACGCGCCACACATCCTGCAACCTGCTGATCCAGCCAGAGTCAGGCAGAGAGAACCAGTTATCCACGAGTGACATCATCGGTGAAGCATGACAAAATTTGTGACTATCATGTCCAGTTTTGCTGCTGTTAAATAAGCCGAGAGTGAAGCGGAATTAGCTAGTAATTAAAACTCATAAATAACTACAAATAACTAATGTTAGGGAAATCTGTTCATGTTTTGTTGCACGTTTCTGAAAAAAAAAAAAAAACAAAATCTAATTTTGGCCAATATATCGGAATAACGGATTTTAAAACCAACAAATATTTGTATCGGTATCGGTCTTCAAAATCCTTTATCGGTCGGGCTCTAGTGCATACATAACATTTAAAAGCGCTGTTGAAACGTTTCATATGTTTCTACAGCCCCACTTGCAATCTGATACAGACACTGTTAACTCAATAAAGCAATCTATGCAAATGTTTGTTGTTTAAACTGAGGACATGAACAACAGACAATGAGATTTTGTGCACAAAGGAAAACATTGTGAATCATGCTACAATTATGTGAATGTTTGCATACAGATCAGAATCTGTGAAACAAAAATAAATGAAAACCTACAGTCTGATTTTTTTTTTGTATTCCCCTCTTATCAACTGGTATGGATTGTTTTTTTTAACTAACCAAAATTTGCTGTGCGAATACTGACAATGCAGGCAAAGAGACACAAAACTGAAGAAAACGGAATCAGGAACGGGAACTTGAACAATGAATAAGTCCCATCAGGGTCAGGAAGTCTCTTTCAAGTCTGTTTGATGTCCATGGGCAGCAAGGGCCTGTGGATATTCGAGAGGTGAATCTGTATGAATGTGTATATTTTGGAAGGCTCTCTCTTTGATGTCAGTGGGAATTTTTTGGTTTCTAGGTCACCAAGACAGTGGTCAACAGTTATTCCATCCAAGCCGAGAAAAGCATTATTTGAATGTCAGCTGACTATGAAAATAGGAAGATCTGGCTTTGAGTCGGAGGAAGCAAAGCCTCCCCAAAGTCAACAGATCAACTCAGCATGTTCTCAAGGATAGGGCACTCGGCCTGTACTCTTCTTCCTTTTTAAATTCACCTTCTTCTGCAACAATAACATTTCAGCTGGTCCTTGGCAGCATGATGAATTTCCCAGTAGCCTCTAACCAGTTATGTGTTTTATCAAGTGAACGGATGGATTGGAGCAGAGAAACAAGGCGTCTTGAGCTACGCTAGATGAATCTGAACATAGACGCATGATGACAGTTCCTGCCATGGGAATAATTCTTGATCTTGTATGGAGAGGGCGATGCTTGCATGGGGGCTCATGACCTTTATCATGCTGCCAAAGCCTTACCCATGAGACCTTGCCGCATAATCCATGCCTCATTGCTGGAATAAAGGCCCCTGGGTGGAGTTCATCTGCTCCATCCCATATCTAGGTGGAGGTAACATAGAATATGCACACCGACAAAAAATACTGAGTAATATCAGCGATTTGGTATGTTTAAGATCACAAGAACTTCCACAGGAAGTGGATACTGTGGTTTGGAGGCATTCAACACTACTGCAACTTTACTGTTCACAACAAAAAGAGGTGCAAACAGCATCTTGGTGCACAACCCAACCCCCATATACTCCTGTTTGGTAAATCACCACTGCTGGCTTCAGGCCAGAAAACGTGCGCTTGTGTGTTGAGCCCGGCCAGCTCTGCCACAGGTCACAAACGCTGTGAGGAAAGCCCTGAAAATATACAGCATGTTATGCAAATCTGGCAAATTTAGTATTCCTCATGTCCTGCATGTGCAAGGATATGAGAGGAGTAGGGGATCTGAATCTGTACACCCGTGTAATGAGCATTTTCTGCTCTCCTGGGATTTGTTGGAACGACCTCACTGCTTTGACATCCCAATCTCATTCTTCTAAAGGCCAAAGTAGTAGCAGCATGAGTGACAACCTTTGATCGAATTATAATGATCTGATACACCAGACAGAAAACTAGCAAATGATTCTGTCCTTCAGAGGATGACAAGGACAGCTGGAAATTGAGCAACAGTGATTGTGGGCACAGCATATGGCAATAATGTTTTATATGCATAAGGATAAATATATATATATATATATATTTAAAAGATTTTATAGACATGAACTAAACTGACAGGTTTGGAGGTGATTTGCAACATTATAAATTTTGAAAAAAAAAATGTAAAAAGTTTCTGAAAATTATAATGAACTACAGTGGCCTGTCAACTAAATGACAAAAGTTGAAGTACTACAATTACTAAAACTAATTTAAATACAATAATGCTAAAAATATATATTTGAAAAAATAGCTTAAAAATAAAAATCACAAAAATACAACAAAATTACTTAAACTTTAAATTTAAATGCAAACTAGAATTATAAAAAATAAAAGCTAATTCAAATTATTATATGAATATAATAGTAAAATAAAAGTGATTACTTGTTCGCAGTGCATCATTGGCATGATTTGTTTGCTTCTGTCTTTTAATTGGTGCATTTCTCTTCAGGATCACATAACATTACTGCAGTTTGATGCAACTAAATACAAAAATCTTGATATACTATCTATTAATAACCTTAAATGAGATTTTTATTTTCAAAACAACTGTTTACTCACTAAAGTGCACAATTCATAAAAAACTAAATCCAACGCAGTTGACTGGCAACTGAAATGTAGATCCTTTAGAAAGTGATGAAAAGAACAAAAGAAATGTTTAAATCAAATCCACCTGCATAAATTACTATACTGGATACTAACAACCGAAGCATTTGAAATCCAGACAGGAATAATCCTCCATCTCCAGTGGGGCGCCTAAGATTTGGCAGTCGCAAAATTACATAGTCTATGTTGGCATTTGTCAAGTGTTACCAATTACAACCTTTTTTCTTCTAAAGGGGAGATATGAAAAGCCAATAGGAATTATTATTGAAGGCATAGGCTTTAAATTGGCCACCATAGTATTCCCTAATTCTGTAAAGCCAAATAGTTCAGTTTCAGATCAAGTCTGTCATCTCCTTAAAGGCTCAACAAAACCACAAGTCTGACTGACTTTCTCAGTTTCTTGATTCGTCACATAAAAAATAAAAAAAAGATACAAGATCCTGTCTCATTGCCACAAAGGAGACGCACTTTAATCAGTCAAATAGGCAGTTTTTGGATAGCTTGCTTAAACGCAAGAAGCAATGAAGGAGTCTTGAATGCCTGACAGCGGACTGACGGCTGAATGAGACGGACATACAGTACCTTTCGTTTGGTTCATGACAGGCACAAAATGTTTATATATGTGCATGGGTCAGACGTCCTTGACTGCTGAGAAACACTTTAGGAATCTGGTATCAGCTTTCAGCCACATGCAGCCGTCTCGTACGGGAAGACGTGAGGAAGCTTTATAGACTACATCACACATGTAGGCCACTCATGCCTGTGATAAACAGTGAAAATCAGTTTAAAGGTGCTTCATATGAAGGTTATACTGCTGTACTAGAACGATATACCAGATGTCAAAGTATGCGTGTTTCAACTAATGAGACATTTTTAAGCAAGAGACTACATTCTATAACAAAACAAACCTTTGGTGGTGTTTATTTGAAGCTATTGTACTGTCAGACTCGTATGCAGCATTAAATTACCATAATTTCTGAAGGATCACTTAAGACTAATGCCTGCTGAAAATTCAGCTTTTAGGGAAAAAAAAAAAAAGTTTTATATAATTAATTGATTATAAGTGCTTTACATTTATATCCAGATTGAGACTTTATTAGAGATTCAACAAAGTCAAGATACATACCTTAGGCATATTATTTCAAGCTCTTGCGTAGTAACGACTATAAGGAAGTCGTTGTGTCATTCTCTTTGAACGCTGTTGAGTACATTCAGAACTCCTAGCTTATTGAAACATTTTACTAAATCTTTATATTATAATAGATTTTTCTGCAAATACTAACAAAATTAAATGTTCTAAAGCGAGACAAACCAACACAAGACATTACGTATGACGTAGTAGAAGACGCGCATGCGCAAATTCTGTTTTTAAACTACGACACTGCACGATCTGTTCCACGCTTACGCACCTTTGTTTATTATGTTTCTTATTGTCTTCTGTAAGCACCATTAAAGGGAATATTTTCCTAATTTAGATGATATATATAGATAAAGCTTATATAGACCCATAATACAAAATGAATCAACTTAAAGTTAACTAATATTAGCGGCTTTAAAAAAAAAAAAAAACACAAACTAGTAGGCCTAATGCCATACAGCAATGAATCGCAAAGGGGAGTATGGAGGAAATTGAAGGGTTGCAGTGACAGAAAGA
>JAUCMS010000079.1:14832075-14863460 GCA_032357445.1 Enteromius radiatus | reverse complement strand
CCTTTCCTTTCCTTTCCTTTCCTTTCCTTTCCTCATCAACCCCCCCCCCCCCCCCCCACCCCCCAGTTTCCCTTCCATAACGGACATTGAGCTTAACTTGCTTATTTATATTTGTTTACTTGCATTTGATTGTGAACACTTTCCTATCTTCCCACAAGCAAAAAACAAAATCTTGAGATTTAACATCATGATGAAAGAAATCAAATCATAGCCAGCCGTTTCAGAGGTAAACCATTTCTTTGAGCTGGTACCTCGAGTACAAATGATTTACAACATAATTGTTCCCTTCATGAAGTTGCGTTCCAAACAAACAAACAAAAAAAAAAAAAAAAAAAAGAGGAGAAAACATCATTTTTAACATATCAGCAACTTTACAAGAAACAAGCAGCATGGTTTTATGATCAGCAAGAAAGGACAGGTGTGGAAAGGGAATAGGGGTCTTTAAGGAGGCGAACACACACGCCACAATACAGCACACGATCGTATAGGTGTCTAGTAAAAACAAAACCAACAACATAATAGGATGATCTCTGATTATATTTTTGTTCTGACTGGGACGCTGTATACATCTTACAAAACCTGCCATGTCAACTGGCATAAATAAAAGGAATGGTGTAAAAAAACAAAAAAAAAACAAAGAAAATAAAACAAAAACAATAATAATCATAATATTTAAATCATAATTATAATAATAATAATAAAAAAAGTGACTTAAGTTACTAAATTCAAATATACACAGCGACTCCTTTATTATATACATGTATTTACACATCTCTTGTTTTTGTTGAATACCTTGATGGTGATATTGGAGCTGCTCTTAAGACCAGCCTCTCCTCTTTATCGTGATCTATCGGGTCAAGAGACCCTGAAACCGAGGGGCTTGTCCGAAGGCACTTGCGACCGACTCAAAATACTGCAATCCGTTTTTTTTTAAAGAGCGTTCAGCCAAGACGACAAAAAAAACAAAAAAACAAGGCCACTTTATAGGCACTGTAGCCCTCCTCATAGACGACGAGCTCGGTAAGGCAGGCATGGAAGGAGAACAGATGAACGGTTGAAGGGGGATCCCCCCGAAAGGCAGCCCCCCCCCCCCCCCCCACCCCCACACTTGGTCTGCACTGAAAATCGGGCCACTCGAAAAAAAACCAAAAGCACAACCGTTTGTAAACAACAATAACGTAAAAGTCTTTATACGCTTCTCTCACGAGTTCCTCAGTCCTGCTCATAATCCAGCAGTTTTTTTCTCTTTTTCTACGAAAACAAAGCAAGGCTTCTCTCTGCCTCCTCATAACGAAATAGAATTTGCTTCCTCTGTACATAAAAAAAAGGAACGAAAGAAATTTGCCACTTTATCAGCCTCGAAAGAATAATAAAAAAAAAAAAATAACACATGGGGGGGGGGGAACTCAGTCTTTGTTTCTGAGATGGCCTTGGTCTCCTCGTCCTGCTCGTCGCAGCTCATACGCAGTGTTCTTTGTGCTCGGCGTTATTGACGTTTTTACAGTTGTTGTCCTTTGGGCTGAAGCCTGTCCAGTAGGGTGCTTTGAGGGAAGGGCTGCTGTGGCCGCTGCTGCTTTCGCTGCTCCGCGTGGTGCAGATCAGGCCGTTCTTGGTCCGCGCTGCAGGTTTAGAGTACTTTTGGATGGGACGCTTGCCCCCCTCTTCCACCAGCTCCAGCTCTTCCTCTTCTATCTCGTCCTCGTCCTCCCCGCTGGTGCAGGTCCGATCCGGGGAGCCCATGAGCTTGGTGCGCTCGTACTGCGCGTCCCGGTTGTCCTTGTGCTGCGGACGTGTCACGGGCCTCAGCGGTTCCCATTGATTGTTGACGCTCTCCTCCACGGGCACACGCTCCCGCCTCTCGCGCTCTTTTCGACGCTTACGGGTCCACCACACGCACACGATGACGCAGAAGACCCAGAGTACGCACAGGACGACGCACAACACTGGCACCAGGTAGTCTGTATGGAAAGAGGATCAAGACGTCACAAAACTGGGATTCATGCTAAAAATAATGAACAAAAAGTACAATGAACAAACTATACTGGTTATTGGCTGATGCAAGTCATTTCATTTTGTCATTAGTGGGTATTTTGATATTATATTGTGAATGCTCATTCCACCAATGTTTTTATATTATTCGAGACAAAACTGATTGTATATATTAATATGTATATTGTATTGTATATATTAATACATAAAATGGTGTGTTTATATGATAAAATTATAAAATTAGTCCCTAATTTAGTAACTTTTTATTTAATTAAATTATTATTTTTATTAAATGTTTTATTTAAAGCTAAATAATATAATATAATAATATAAATATCTTTCATATTATATTGTATAAAAACACACTATTTTATATTCACAATAATAAACATAATAAGCACACTAAAATAATTATATAAATTAAATTATATATTATTTTAATGATGAAATCAGAATGTGGGAGAAAAAGAGCTAAATATTTTACTTTAATTCTTATAGGTTTTAAATATAAAAAAAAAACATTTATAATTGCCTTTCAAAATGAAAAATCATTCATTTTGTCCCAACAGTCTTATTAATGTATCGCTGCGGTGTGACAGATGACTGAGGAGGAGTTATATGACTGTCATACAGGTTTACGGCCTCCTTCCCTCTCAGTACCCTTCCTCCTGTGACTCAAAGACATTTAAGCCGCACTAATTGATGGAGACTGGGAATTGACACACGGTCGGGGGATGAAGGCTGGCTTTAGCCTCCAGGCCAGTTGGCCCATGCTCTACTCACCCACTGGCTGGGACATGACCGGCATCTCCACTTTGACCTCGATGACAGCCAGCATGACGGTGCTGTTGTGCCGCTTGGACAGCGTGCTGACTATGGCACTAGCTGCCTCTTGGATCTGACTGTGGTTAGGCTGCTCATCCTGCTGGAACGACTGCATAAGAAATAGCGGAGATTCAAAAAATATATTAGATTGCATTCCAAAGATTCCAAGTAAAAACCACCTACAAAAGGAACGATTTATAATCATTTACTGTAAATGTGAGGCTTTGGGGCATTGCTGCGATGACATTTAACTATCCTGCATTTGTTGATCTACACCCAAGTTTATTTCTTGTTTTCCAGTGGGCAATGGATGGGTAAACAACGCCACAACTCAAGTGTTGCAAATTTGTTTACATTTCTATACCAAGAGACCTGTAATCAATCAACTGTATGACAATGCGCTCAATAAAATAAGAGCCGTCTTTATCCGAATAGCAGTAGACTCAATCGTTTCAACTCTATTCTGTTTTCAACATGCAAAAACCTGCAGCTCTTCAAAGCTCCTGCCTACAGGTTCCATTTTAATGAGTCAGGCCAGTTAAACACGGCCTTCAGTTAGTGACTTGTTACAACACTACAGGGATTTGGTGTAATATGATCGAGGATAAAGGATGTATTTGTAGGTTACCACTATTTGTGAGTTACTTCCGTAGGGGCAAAATGTGTCACTGAGCGCAGGAAACACGGCTTCAAATTACACAAAACTTGCCTGCACAGAGATATTAATTTTCATATCATTACCCAAGTATGTCTTTTTTTATGTTATTTCAAGATTATTTGGTTGTGCAACATTTCATTGTCTCATGACAAAAGTGTGTATCTTAAGGCTGTGTGAGATGCGCTAAAGCCCGGTTCCAGCGCTCTCCGTGTGGGTGGAGGGAATGCTGCAATGCAGTACGGCCCGCTGCTGGTCAGTCAACTGAATCTCATTATAACATAATGGGCTGGTTTGAAGAGGAGGCCGGTTGGCATTGCTCCTGGGCGTCTGGGCATTTCGAGAAACTGTGCTCGACTCGGTGAGCAAATCAAATTTGCATCCATTAACAGATCTGCGCGATGAGTACCCAGGACTCCCATGGTTTTGACTTTCTATTCCACTGATAATAGATCTCAGGGGCCCCCACACAACACTGCTGTGTGAAGGTTACAGGCGTGCAAAGGACTCATGAATTTAAAATCTGAAAGCGTAGAAAGCCCTCCTTGGGGTCTTCAAAATGTACTTACGATGGCCACCTCTACTGCATCCTGGTTTTTGTAGGAGAGGTCACAAAGAACCAGCAGCGTGTGATCTTTCGCCAGGCTCCTCGTGGAAGGCATATACCTCAGCTCTGAGCAGACGTTCTCCACTGTTGTTCCCTAGAAGGCATAGTGCGCACTTAGAGGAATATTTCACTATTGGGGATCATAATGTAGTTACGTTAGGAGAAGGATCAAACAATGTATGGTACCATATAACACTACCATGTTTTTATGGACATGGTAGCTTGGCAATGTAACATTTTTTGGACACAGACAGATAATATGAAAATACCTCATTAACACTGCTCTGTGGCCATGGTTCTCTGGTAATATCCTATTTTCTGGAATTTTGAGACCTATTTGGACAGCTACAATACAGAACTACTATGGTATTATGATATTTATGTATTAAGGCTATGATAATATGAATGCAAACTTACTGCTATGTCTTTGCGATCATGTAATGCTGGTAATACCATGATTTTCTGGTCACAATACCATTTAAAATTAAATAAGGCTTTTAAATGTTTTATGCTTACAAAGAAGGCATTTATTTGATCAAATCTACAGTAAAAACTGTAATATTGGGAAATATTAATCCCATTTAGTCAGATCTGGTGCTTAAGAAACTGAAATGTTGAAACAGTTGCATTGCTAAATACTAATAAATTTTAGTCTCTTCAGAATTATTACAGTTTTACATTTAATTGAAATCTTTTGAATGTGTTGACTGTCACTTTCGATCAATTTATTGCATGCCTGTAGTCAATGCGTTTCATTAATTGGAGGCAAACAATGACAATAAAAAAGTGGTATTACCATGTTTGCAGGATATGGTAGCTTGTAATAGCATGTTTTTTTATAATGCCATGGTATTACCATCACTGTGCCATGGTACCATCACAGGGTTTGTGTGTAACGGAATAAAACACCAACTTATAGGTGACTACTTACTGTGGGTAATTTGTCCCTGTTGAATATAAGGGTGATGCGAGCACAGCTCTTGTCCAGATAAACCGAGTTGGGCTCACATTTGGTTTGAATGGTTGGGACGGCATCAGGGCTTGAACAAAACCCCCACTGGTGGCAAGGGGGAGAGAGACACGTTAGGAAGTTGTGCTCCAGACATTCACGACCTCCTGGACAGGATTGAAGCTCTCGCCCTGGCGTCCCTGGCAACAGGCATGGCCGCCGGCCACACACCACCTGAGAAAGTGTCATGAACACATTTATTTCTATAAATAAAAAGGAGGTGAAAAAGACATGTTTTTGACGTGTTTTCTTCAGACACTTACCTTGGTGCACTCTACTTTGCCGTCGACACATTGACAAGTGTTGCATTCTTCCTCCCAACGGCTGCCATGCGGGAACTGAAGTCCAGCATAGTGACACGTCTTCCCAATGCCAATAACTGCACCACAACACAAACACAAACACCGTAAGACTGGGGCCAATTCTAATTTAGGAGCAGATCCTTTTCCTGTCTGGAATGATTTAAGTCACATGATGCCAGGTCAATGCTCCTACGAACGATGCCGTCTCATGTCGTTCACTCTTTAGGAACCATATTTGCCGTTTAGTGGCTTTAGATCCACATCTATTAGCTTTTAGTTCATTTATATGCCACAGTGGCAAATCACCATGTTATAATGATTTATGAAGAATCACGTGACATTGAAGTTAACGGCTGTTAAAAATGCAGCTTTTCCATCACAGAAATACATGACATTTTAAAATATATTAAAGTAGAAAAAAAGTCACTTTAAATTTGTAGAAATATCTCACAATAGTACTTTTTTTTACTGTATTTTTAATCAAATAAAAGCAGCACTGGTCAGCATAAGAGACTTCTGAACAGTAGTATATGCATTTAAAATGTTTCCAGGAAAAAATATCCTGAACTAGAGAGATTTTTGTCCAATCAAATGTTCTCTAGAGACATAATGTCTCACCTTCTTCTGAATAACATCCAGAAATAATGTTCATAGCTGTGAAGTCAATGAACGGTATTTTTGAGGTTCACACTAAGTAAACATTATTTTATGGGTTTCTCAATGTTAGCAAGCTGAGAGATAAAAAGAGAATGACTGCTGTATTGATTAAACAATAACTCTTACACTCTTGGCATTGTGGTCCGGTGCGACCGAGTGGGCAGACACATCGGAAGCCATTGATCTCATCCACACAGGTGGCACCGTATGCGCAGGGTGATGACTGGCACTCATCAATGTCTGGTGAAGCAAAGAGAACATGCATTAATACGCTTACAGCCCAGGGCAGAAATGTCAAATGGTTAGGAAAGCTAAAACAGTGATTTGAAATCAATACATAAAGTGTCAGGATTGATGGCATTCCCATGGCTGCACCCCAGAAAATGAGGCCGGGGAAATGCATGGAATCCTTAAAGAGTAAGTCAGAGCGATCAATGGACACAAGGAGAGGAATTTTTCCACTGGTTGAATAATTTATCTCCTCTGTCTGTTTGTGAGCCATGGCTAACCTTTGACCCCCGAGGAGGTCAAAGGCCACGGGATGCTCAGTAATCCACCAACACCCTCTTTCTATACATCCCTATTCTTTCCTCCTCGGGATACTCACTGATACGACAGTCGGGTCCAGCGAATCCAGGGGCGCATTCACAGCGAAACCAGTTCACCCCGTCCACGCAGATTCCTCCATTGTAACTGCAAGAAGACGCAAGGACAATGAGGTTATCAGGCCAAAGAGACACCTTCGCCCCCAGTGATTGACATAATACTTCCAATATACATGCATAGAAGTGGAAAGGCAGGAAAAAAGGGGGAAGAGAAGAGTGAAAGAGAGATGGACCAAGCGGGATGCGGGATACCGGCACCTTTCAGATGCAAATCCCCACAGTGGCTCCTTGCTGGGATCCCCACCCCCTACTCCCGCCCCACCTCCCAAATCCCTTGCTCCCAGGTCAGTGATGAAGAAAGGCAGGAGGACGGAGCAGGCTAGGAGAAAAAGAGCCTGTCCGTCCCCTCCTCCCCTCACCGCTGGGGGTGCTCTTTTAGGGCCATCGGCTCTATTGTGGTCCCCATTAAAACCAGCCCGGGGTCTCCTGAGCTGTCGGATTTAGGGGTGATTTAGGGACATCTTCTGCAGTCTTTACAACCAGCGTTCCCCATTGAACCCCTCCCCTCGGTGCATCCGCTCTCAGAGAATGGGGGTTAGCGGCGCAGGAACAACAGGGTGGAATAGGGCAGAAAGCCACATCAGAAGGGTTATTCCTAGCCGTCTATGTTGTACAGGGAAGGGGAGGGACGCCCCAAACAGAGGGCACAACACATCTACCGGCGTCCCGGGGCAGAATAGAGTAAATAAGACGGGGGGACAAATGCAGAGCCACATAGGTCTTCTTACCAGGGGTGAGGGTTGCAGTCGTTGATGTCTAGGAGGAATCAAAAGAGAGAAAGAGGGAGTCAATGTGAGACACTTGTGCATCGATAGCATGTAATATAACACTTCTGTGGATCACGATGTTTGCTTTCAGTGGTATGCAGGCATGCACCGGCAGCTAAATTGTGAATGGCGGAATTCACTCACTCTGAGCGCAGGTGGGCCCCTCCCAGCCGTCTTTACAGATGCAGGTGAACGTGTCACCACCACCCACGCATGTTCCTCCATTCAGACAGGGGCTGGACGCGCAAGTGCTGTTCTTTGCTGAAGTAGAAAAACGAAATGGAAAATTACAGCAAGTGATTCTGTAGACTAGTCTGTGACAAATTAGGGTCCTCTAAAGGCCAAAAGATAGGGGGCTGAAGAAAATGCTAGCAGCTTATGCTACTAAATCAAAAAACTAATTATTTTGCATTCATTTTCTGCACAGACATTTAAAACAAAATTAATTTTCAAATAGAAATTATATCTTTTAAGCCTTGATTCTAATGGACCAGCTCCAAAATGAATAGCAATATTTTATAACTACATGTTAAAATAATGAAAGACACAATGATGATGACTATGTGTCTAAGAATGTGTCTAAGTCTAAGAAACCCGACTGTGAATAAAGTGAGTATGAAAACTGGACTTTCCCCAGAGGTCTACTCACCTGTGTTGCATGTACTTCCTCCCCATCCAGGAGGGCAGGCGCAGCGGAAAGTGTCTACATGGTCATAGCAGGTCCCTCCATTACTGCATGTGGTGGCATCACATTGACTTTCACCTAAAGACGCAAACAATGATTTTAAATTTTCAGTTGACATATGCAGTTAAACTACATGATAGGAAAAGAGGAAGTACTTTGACATAAAACAATTTGAGACAACTCACGTGAATGACAGGTCTTTCCTTTCCAGCCGTTGGCACATTCACAGTAGAAGTCATTGACCAGGTCCACACAGTGGCCGCCGTTCTTACAGGGGCTCCGACTGCACTCGTTCACATCTGTGCGGAAACGCAAGTGAAAAAGATAAGATACTGAAGGATCGAGATGCTGAGGAAGACGAAGACAAACACTCACTGAGGTCGCAGAGGTCACCCTCCCAGCCGTCTGGACAGAAGCATTGAAAAGAGCTGATTCCGTCGATACAGGTGCCTCCGTTTCGACATGGATTGCTCACGCAGTCGTTTACATCTGGATAGTCAATATAAAAAAAAAAATTACAAAATGTATAAAGACAATGGGGTTAAAAAAAAAAAAAAATCACACAAATCAGATTGATCATGTGGAATTTGTAAAATAGTCAGATGTTATTGCTTTCATTGATGCCCAAAATGCTATTTGGATTTTTTGGTAACACTTTAATAGGTAACACTTATAATAAATTCCTAATTTTCTGCTTATTAATAGTCAGTAAGGTAGTTGTTAAGTTATGGTATTGGGTAGAATTAAAGATGTAGAATATGGTCCATTTACTACTACTAATAAATGGCTAATATTCTAATAATATGCATGCTAAGAGTCCCTAAAATACCCAAATAATTTTACATTTTACATAATATTTTCAGCTTAATTAGCTTTGTGACCAATTATAACAAATATATTTTCGAATATACTATGCAACTAAAGAATACAAGATAATCTATAAAATTGTTGGTAACACTGTTTTTGTTAGTCTCTTAGTTATTAGTATGCATATTACTAGAATATTGGCCATTTATTAGTATTAATTAAGCCCATATTAATGCCTTATTCTACCTGATACCTAAACTTGACAACCACCTTACTAACTATAAGAAGCAGTAAATTAGGAATTTACTGAGGAAAGTCATTTGTAATAGTGATTAATTATTAATAAAAGTATTCCCTAAGGAAAAATGGTAAAACATAAGGATGACTCACTCTCGTGGCAATAGGTTCCTGTAAAGCCGAGCTCACAGGTGCAGGTGAAGTTGCCGCCCGGCTGGCTGATACAGCGGCCATGAGGACCACACACATTAGAGTTGATGTGTCTCACACCTCCATCTGAGCTGTTACTCGCCACAGCAATCGTACAGCTGTCAATCACTGGGAATGAGATCAGATGGCTGTTAAGGTGGACTGTTGTACAAGAGCAGATCATCCTGGGCTATTGCATCTCAGTCGGCAGCAGAACAGGAAGGGCAGTACCTTGGCAAGGGGTTGTCTTGCAGTGGTCTTTGCGGTTTTCACAGGTCTTCCCCTCGTAGTCTTCAGGACAGGCACAGTAGAAGTCACCCGGCAGGCCGTAGCACGAAGCTTTGTTCTGACAGGGGTTCGGTTCACAGGGGTTTGGGTAAGACGGACTGTCCACCTTCAAATGAGACAAGTATGCTTGAGTTAGCCCTAAAGTGATAAACAGTCAGGTAAGTTGTGAAAGGCTCCCAATAAGCCTACAGCTAAAGGAGCCAGAACCATTATACTCACACAAGAGACCAATCAAAACAAACTGTGCAGCTAAATATAGACATCCTTCCGCTCTTACAGAGGATATTCAACTGGGACGAGGAACACTTTTGAACATCTAGTTCTCCTTCTACCTCGACATGGCCTTGTTCTGGTAAATATTCTTAGAAATGAATTTCTAATTCACACAGAAACTCTTACTATACTCTTTTAATATGTGAACATATTAAACATAAACTCTACATAGTATTAAATTAATTAAAAATACTCTCTAAATGGCCCTCTGTCATGACCAATGAATGTTCAGATATGCCAAGTAATTATTTCATATGAGCTTAATTTAAAAAATTAAATCAATTATTACGCACACACATATTATATTATATCATATTATACACAAAAGTGGCTTTAGTAAAGACTTTTCTGAGCGCAAGTCAATCACTGCCCTTCATTCCACAGTAATCTATCATTTTGCAATAGAGTTTGTCAATCTGCGTGAGGTAGACTTAGGACACGTTCACATGTGCTGTTTGTTAACTACAGTCTAGGACACCAACAGACAGACGACTTCACCCATTGCATCACGTCTCTCGCCATGGGTGCCACATTTTTAGGATGCTGTGTCAAATTCTCTATGGGTCAAGGGTATTATTATTATGCATTCATCTTTTAAATAATTCATTTTCTGAAATAATGTGTTAAATTGACATCCGAATACAATATTATTTTTAAAAAGCTTTTTTGATTAAATAAAGACCACCTTGGTTAGCATAAGAAAAAATTCTATTGAGCCAAAACGTCTACACAAAGCTCTTATTCACAATCAGTGATGTAAGCGGAGCGTCTGCAAACCAGACTGCATTAAGATACATTAAACTGCAAGAGCAGACACATGTAAGAGATAATCAGCCATCTGTACCGGATCCCAAGAACAAACCCAGTTGGATGTGTTTCATACAGTGGTATGTTGGTAGTCAAAACATATAATTTGAAAATATGAAGTAAACAGATTTTATATACTGTAGTTGTTTGAGAATTTTACTGCATCTATAAATAGTACATCATAGATTCATTGATGTAGTTCAATTAAACAGATCCGATCCATTATCACAACATATTAGATGTCAAAGCTTTACATGTAGCCTTATGTGCACCTGCACTGAAAACAGCTTTACCAGATCAAAGACTTCTCTAGTATAGTCTCACTTCTCCAAGAGATTGCAGATGGTATGGTCTAATGTGAGCTCAAGACACGCCAGGCATGAATATAACGTGAAAATCAAGGCCTTCTCTTTCCCGGGCTGATTGTGGGCAGGCAGCCAGGAGGGCAAGGGAAGAGTTGCTTCATTCACTACAACTTATTTTTAGTGTGCGCAGTAAGCTGAGACTGGCTCAGGACCAGCTTCCAGCACCTCTATGGAAGTCCATCTTTAGCCTGCCACTAGACTTAAACTGGTTCCAGACCAGTAATAATGGCCACATGAAGAATAAATACCCCAGACCTCCACCCAAACCCTGCTCTGATTACCCTGGCGCACCTGTGGCAGAATAGCAGGCTTGATCTGCCTTACACCAAGGTTTAAACATGTATACATGCAACAGTGGGGGTGCTGACCAATTTAGCTGTGTCGAGCGAGACTGTGAGCAAAGCATGAATGGAGAAGTGACCATCTGTAGTACTAAACGTCTCTGATTAATCAAGACTGAGCCCCACAGTTTCCATTAAATGTTTATAAACCTATTCTGACTAAACCCAAATCCCCATGATTTCCTTCTGAGCATAAAACACTACAAATCAAAATAAATAAATAAATAAAAAACATCTGGCCATGAAAAAAAGCAAAACAAAAAGGTATCCAGGTATCCATAAAATAAAACAGAAAAAAAAAAATATCTGGCTGTAAAACAAAACAAAAATGAAAACAACTGAGCGCGAAACAAAATCAAGAACAATACACAAAGCTCAAAAACAAAACAAAACAAAAAAACAAATCAAGGCATAAAGCAACAAAGTAAAAAAATAAATAAAAATAAAAACATCAGGGCATAAAACAACAATAATGAAAACATTTGGGCACAAAACAAACATCTGGGCATAAAAAAACAAAACACTTGAAAACAAAACAAAAAAACATCTGGACATAAAACAACAAAAATGAAAACCTCTAGGCATAGAACACAACAAAAACATTAAACAAAAACAAAACACTTGAAAACAAAACAAAAAACATCTGGGCAAAAAAAACAAACAAACAAACAAAAAAAACAATTCGGGCACAGAACACAAAAATGGAAACATCTAGGCACTAAAAAAACAAAACATGATATTATACTGAACAGCTTACTGTAAAAAAGCATATTTAGCAGCCAGCTATAGCTAGTTTTTAGATTCTCACCTCACAGAGCATCCCTGCATAGTTCGGAGGGCATTCACAAACAAAGCTGTCCAGAATGACATGGCAGCGGCCGCCGTTTTGACAAGGACCGCTGGCACATTTGTTCCTTGAGACTTCACAGTGCAAGCCCACAAAACCTGGAGGACACTGACAGTGGTAACCTCCATGAACCAGCTCCTGCATGAACACAAGTAAAATGACACCTAACATAAATAACAATTATTTGATATGCTATGGTAAACCAAGAATTGTCAAGGGTATACCTTGCATGTTGCTCCATTCTGGCACTGTCCATGGCAGCCATTGAGATCTGCAGTCAAAGCAAATGAAGCAATTAATCAATGGCTAAGTGGATGAAATCAGGACAGCAGTTAGGGACGGCTAAAGACGAGCAATTAGCTTGAATTAGATGAGCTTGGTGAGTGCGCTGAAGATGGAAATGTTAGTACAATCAACACACACGTGAGGTAAAACCAATAACCAGCATGCAACAGCAGGTGAAGCCCAAGACAAAATATACAGTGTGCAGAGCCCCGCGGGATATCAAGTGTCCAAAGAGGAAACCCTCAGCGCTACTATAGAGTATGCTGTTAAAGACGGAGGAAAGGACAGGAGAGGAGCATTAGGAGATACTGACTGATGTCACAGTTTTGTCCGGACCATCCTTGAAAGCAGTCACAGTGATATCCACCAATCATGTTTTTGCAAGAGTGAGCATTTACACAAGGCTTCCCCATACATTCATTTGCATCTGTGAAAGTGAGGGAAAGAAAGAGTTGGGAGATTTGGTAGACAATTGGTAGGTTGGGAGATTGAGGAGAAGGAGATTGGAAGTGTAGAGTAGCAGGAGAGGGGCAGAGAAATCTGAGATCTCGTTGTGTAACCCCACCACCACCATTAAGCCCATTGAGCAGTCTGCTGGCTTGAAACTCTAACGGTCACAAGGATGCCAGTCTGCTTGACTTCCTGATCAATGACCATTACACAGCAATAAATAAATAAATAAATAAATAAACATAACCTTTATCAGTATATTTTTCTTGTTCTATGAGAAAAGAAATCTAAACATCCAAATTTTCCTTAAGATATTAAGACTTGTATTTAAAAGAAGTATCTTAAATATATAATATAAATTTAAAATCCCTACTGTATTATAATAATATAATATACACACACTAGCAAGTTTGAGATTTTTTATCCAAGTCTGACCAAAGCTACATTTATTTGATCAAAAATGGAAAAAAGCAATGCTATTATATTTTAAAATACTGTTTTCAGTTTACATATATTTTTAAAATGTAATTTAATTATATGATGGCAAACCTGAATTTTCAGCATTGTCAGATGATCCTTCAGAAATCATTCTAATTTGCTCAAGAAACACGTCTTATTATCTATGTTGAAAATGTATTTATTTTAGAAACTAAGACACACATTTTTTCACAGCTTTTGTAAACGCCTTTACTGATCATTTCAACCAAGTAGTGTGTATAAATATAAATATGTAGGTTTTGCTAAATATTATCCCGAAAACAATAAATAAAATGTATATATAAAACATACAAAATAAATATTTTATAAAATTATCTTATTAAATATATCTTGTTTTAAGTAAGTTTAAACATTTACTAAAAACAAGACAAAAAGGAAAATCTTGTAATAACCCCTCCTTCTGTTCATCTCTAATCTATTAGCCTACAGCAGGTGACCAGCCAGTTCAGGGGTCTGTGACTTTTTGACTTTGCCATGAAAAACAAAACAAAAACAAAACAAAAAAACTAGTGCTTATTAGGTGTTTAAATATTCATCAGGGGCCCCTAGTGAGGTGCGCTCCGCTCCCCTGCACACCTGTCCTCCAGGAAACACGACTCCCCATCATGCTCAGGCCTGGCTCTTGTGAGTGAAACCCAAGCTGGAGGCTAAGGTTCGAAGCGTAAGATGAGCAGCCCGACTCCTGTTCCCACCCCACACTTGTTTACAGGTCACAATCCACTTCCTTTCACATTCATCACTTCCCCTGACGAGGGCTGCACACTATTGTGAGCAAAAGGATGATGGAAACTCCTGTGGCGCCTGCAGTGCCATATGATCTAGTCTTAGATCCAGGTCTAAGGCTGGTCCTCCTTGTTACATATGCATATAAGGCTGTCTTAGTCAACAAGGATCAAATCACTCGTTTTAACTCTCGCTTTGCCTACAGTACAACACATGCAGGCCAAGTGCATGCAGTTTATATCTAACACCCCATATCAACCATTTGGATGCATAATGGTTCATGTTTTGTTGGCGATGAGTGCAATGAACAGTGGGTATATTAAAAAAACTCAAATGCTACAGTTCAAAGCACGACTGCAATACAGGAGGATCTCAATCTTACCGATTTGACAGGTCTTCCCAACCCACTGAGGAGGACAGACACACTCAAAGCCATTTTCCAGGTCGATACATGTTCCGCCTTGTGCACACGGGCTGGAGGCACATTCATCCATGTCTGCAACATCAACACAAAATCATGTTTTGTTCTGCAGATATGAAAAACACATCTGAATTTGTGCTTTAAAATAACATGCTGAGAGACAGTTTGCATAAAAAAAAAAAAAAGCTATTATAGGAGTTACATATTATGGGATGTTTTCAGTTTCGTGCATATAAACATTCAAACTGGCCAATTTTACACCCAGCATGTGTGTGCAGGCTACTCACCGCCCACCACACACACACACTCACTGCAGACACACATACTAGAGAAAGAATCCGTTACACATTGATTTAAAATGATACAAAGTAGGGCAAGCCATTATGATTGGTATACAATATACAATATATATGCAATATGAATAAAAACGTATCAACGTATTTGCATTATTGTTTATGTTTGCAGCATATTCACAGAATTTAAAAGAAAATCCATCATAAAGGAGAAAACTATAGCATGCACTCCGAAAACAATGAACGTAAACAATTTAGATGATAAATTGCTTCCTGTGTCAGCAAGGTAGGTCCCAAACTGGGGCAATAATAAACTATTTAAATGATGTACAGTCACACTATTGCAAGTATAGGGATATTTCATACATATTCAGTTATATTTTCACTTTATTGTATGTTTTTTAATAACTTATTACACTACGTAATGTGAAGCTGTTTGTCCTCTCCTTTGCATAACTCAAAAAAAGATGTATATAATATAATATAATATAATATGCGCTAAATAATCTTTGATTATTTATATTATTATAAAAGTTATTTTCTAAATATTTGCTGTATGTGTGTATTTATGTATACATAATAAATAGACATAATACTACAGTATGCATACAAAAGTTATTTTGTATTGATTAATCATTTGACAGCACTCAATATAATATAATATAACTGAATGCTGGCTATGGAGAAAGGGCAGGAGAGAGTGTCTGTGTTCATCAGAAAGAGCAAAGGCTTTACTTTATGCAAGACAGTAACACGATTAGAGTTCGATATAATCCAGGTCGCCAGATTAGCTGCTATTAGAGCACAAATCGTTACAGTTTTAATACGGGCACAAAGGCACAAAGAACTGAGCGGCAGCCATTTGAAATTTGGAAGAAAATAGGAGGAAACAAAAACAAGAGAAATTCCTCCCTCCTTTCTTCTGGCTTTAGTCTTATACATATATTGTGGTGAATGGGGTGGAGCGGGGTGTGTAAAAGGGTCAGACAGGCAAGTGAAGAGGTGGGGGGAAAAACCTTTATGGGCGAAATGGTGAGGGGGGGGGGCGAATGTCCAAATTCCAGCAGGGGACCCTGCTGTTGCTATGACGATGGAAACACAGCCCCATATGTGTGGTGGATGAGACCGAGGAGGTAGGATGTGGAGGGAGCGATGAAGAGTGTGAGAAATACCAAAAATTAAAACACTGGGCATCCTGGAGGTGAGAAACACATTTGCAACCGATCAAAAACGAGCTCTGTGGCGCTAAAGTGGGATGCTTTGTGGAACGGGAGGGGGTGAAGAAGGAAGGGCGGCCCATGACACACTGCGTTCTCAATTTGTGAAGCCAAATGCTGGTTCAAAGTGAAGACAGATTATGCAAATCCCCCCCTGTCTCAGTGATGGGTATCACCAAACTCTAATCCGGGACCCGTAAGAGATCAAGCTACGCTCGCCATGCGATGGGACCCCCGCTGTGCTGCCAAAATCCAAGACCGGCTTTCCCTGCCATATACCTGACACATCCCAGCATGACAAGCAGCCAAGCGGCACACTGGCAACAGCATCTGGACACATGTTGGGGAGGGGACGGGTGTCTGGGCTCTAGTCTAGGTCTGTAACTAGGTCTCCAGACGAAACAGACTGAGCCCGGAAAAAAAAACAGACGGGAAGGTGCACGCAAGGTTTACTCACCTTTAGCACAAGTGGGGCCCTCCCAGCCTGGTGGACACTGGCACTCAAACCCGCTCGAGACTTCGTGACATGTGCCTCCGTTCGCACAGGGGTTGGAAACACATGCATGTTCAGCTGCAAAACACAACGGTGCATCATAAAATCCCCTGACTCACCATCCATACACTTTTTTTTTCCATCTAATTATCTATTTATCTATCTGTTTATCAGTTTATAAATCAATCCATTTACCAACCTATCCATTTATCTAAGCTATTACTTCGTCCATTTATCATTTTTCCATCATCCATTCATCCATCCATCCATTTATCAGTCTTTCCATTCTTCCATTTATCAATAGATTCATCCCAACACCCATCCATCATTTTTCTCATTTTCCATTCACTCTTTCACTTTTTTTTTCTCATCCCTGCAAATATCCATTGCTTTTCTACTGTATTTACCCATCCATCCAATTTTCTATTTAATTATCTATTTAGCAATCTTTCAATTTGTCTACCAATTTATTCATTTATAAATCAATCAGTTATCAATCTATTTATACATCCATCTACTCATTTATCCATGCATTCATTTAGCCATTTTATTAGTCCAATTTATCAGTCCATCTATAATTTTTCCTTCTATGCATTAATTTATCCATAAACCTATCCATCCCAACATCAATCCAACTACACATTTATCAGCAGTATTCATCTTTCCCAGTTATCAATGTATTTATTTATATAATTTCATATATTAATCCATCCATCCACCCCAACATGCCTATTCATTCCCATCCATTAATTATTTTTTTTATTATATATCCATCCATCCATCCATTATTTCTTCTATATACATCCACCCATTACTAATTTTTTTTATTCATCCATCCACATACCTACAATTTTTCTATTCATTTATCCATCTGTACTTCACATAATTCATTGTTCCATGTGCTTTTATTTACCGAACCCTCCATCCAGGTCTTACCGATTTTACAGTTCTTGCCCGAGTACCCTTCAGGACAGGCACAGTAATATTCATCCGGTTCAGAGTTCATGCAGGTCCCGCCGTTGACACAAGGATGGTGCGTGCCACAGTAATTCAGGTCTGTAGAGACACACAAAAACATGATCTGGGGTACTTCTTAAGGCCATGGAGAAAGCAATACTAACACTATATTCAGATTTGCCTGCAAACATTTGCTCTTATAGAATGAAAACAGAAACAATTGCTGGGCTCCCAGCAGGCCTTGTAAGGCGAGGCCGTGCACATAAAAGCTGGTAAATAAATAAAGAGAACTGTAGGCACCTCTCAGCTGCTTCTCATTCCTAACCACCTTCCAGGATGCATGCTGACCAACAGATCAGATATCCGAGCGCCACTCCAATCACAACCACAATATCCAGAGTGTGTGTTTGTGCGTGCGTAGTCACATGATGCACAGCCTGTGCTAACATTGCAGCCAACAAACCAGCTCAGTGTAAGATGCTGTAATTCTATTTAACACCACGATATGAATTTGCTGCCCTGGCACCTCGGCGGCTGGATGTTCACAGGCTTAACAAATTCATTCTGATCTACCGATGACCATTTTATGGGTCAATTCCAGGTTGTCCTCGATTTTTCAAAAATGAACTAGGTCAAAGCGGTATCAGCAAGTTTAGGACCCTTACCTTTATCGCAGAGGAGGCCGCCCCAGTTCTTCTCGCAAGTACACTGCCAGGGCATGACACAGGTCCCGTGCAAGCAACCAGGGTACGGCAGACACTCGTCACAGAACTGGCCCTGCCAGCCGTAGTTGCACCTGAAAACCACATAAGCGTGTTAACACTTAAAGAACTGAACCACCATGACATCTTAATGACAGACAGGAACAAATATACAGCTGCACATATCGCTGTGCTGACACCTAATCTTAGACAAGGCAACATTCCGGGCGACAAAGGTTAAGAACACTTTCACGACCGCGCAGACACGCACTCCTCCCTCGGGCAGTTTGGACGTAGCCTGGGGGTGCAGAGGGAGACGCGGGAGAGGGGTTAACTAATCATTGGTTTATAGCAGCACTCCGCTATTCCAAGGCCAGTGGTGCGCTCTCTCCATCCATCACCACACCCCTCACCCAGCTGTCTTGTCATTTCTGAGCAGGCTATTTTAAGACAGCTCTCCTGCAGAAGAGGTATGGCCTAACTCCAGCTGCCGAGTGGAGAGACGCTGTCTGCATATCTCGTCCTCGGTGTCTTGAAGAGAGAGAAACGGCGTAAACCTAACACTTACTAGCCTTGCAAATAAACACTGTGGTGGTACCATGGTAATACTGCAGCACTGAATGATTATCTTTTTAATTTATCATGAGATTAACATGGTACTTCCAGTAATAACATATTTATATATTCATGACACATAAAACAAAGGGTAACTCAGTTAAGTTAAAGCAATATGTATCATTAACAATTTCCACAACCATTCTATAAATGCACTATGTTACCAAATTAAAGTATAATTAGTGCTGTAATCGCATCCAAAATATAAGTTTGTTTACAAAATGCATATATAAATTAACACACACAAATGCATGAATATATATATATATATATATATGAATATATATATATATATATATATATATATTAAATGTTGTTTATGCATTTACATGTTTATTTCAATAAATCAATAAAAAAATTAAAATTTGCACCACAATGCCCAGGTCACACAACAACTTCAAAAGCATTTAAGGTGAAAAGCGATAGTGTTTACTAACTAAATAAAGGCAAATGTGCTCTTCGAGGAGGTAGGCGAAGTGGATTTGGCCACTGCATACACACCTGGCACATTCTCTGCATGGAGGCCTTGATCCAAATCCACTTTTAACATCGCCAATGAGGTCTCTGAAATAGCCCCCCAGATCTGTGCCCATGGGGCAGGCCAGAGGCTGGATTACTTACACCAGAGCACACGCAGCCTCGCGCTGCCCAGTAACAACCTTACTAGTATTGTATGAAAGAGCATGTAGGCAGCAGAGTGTGTGGGGAGAGTCTGAACCCTGCCTGAGCACGGGGGCGTTCAGCTCTGCCGAGCACTGCCAAACATAAGCTTGCTCACTAACTCAGAGAAAGTTGCATTGCATTTACTTTATGTGTCAGGACATGTCCATTACCATAAAAACACAAGTGCATTTATGTTTCATTTTGTTTTCACATTTGATTCCCAGAATGGGCTCCGCAAAGTATTAAAGCACTTAAAGGGCTGGTTAACCTAAAAACGCTGATCCAAACAAAAAATTTTGCATTTGGAAAATTAGTAAATGATGACCATTTACATTTTTGTGGTAAATTAGGAATTATGCTAGAACTTTACATTTACCTTTAAATCATCTGGTTCTTAGGATATGAAAAAATAACACTACCAAAACTTATAGATGTGGTTAATTGTCTGTGGCAACCTCAGTCCTCTAGTCTCCACCTCCTTCCTTCCAAGGACTATCAAGCCAATGACGGCAGGGAAGCGAGTCACCACATCCTGCAGGGGAGCGAAGCTTCCCAAATACTCAGAACTTCCCAAATACTCAAACTCTGAAATAACATATTGGCCTCTGCTTCCTAGCCCCGCTTCCAGAAACTCTTTCTTCCAGGCCATCGAAAAACTTGGGTACATGATGTCCTCAAGCATGTTTTTGGCCCCAGCGTCTCTTGAGATGCTACTCTTGGCCTTTTCGATGCCTCGGGCAGAAAATACTCATGTCCTTTAGAAACCGCTCAGGTCTCAGAGAAGGTAAAGGAGGGCAGAAGAATGAGGGCAGGTATGTATCTGTGCGTAGTAGTAGTAAGGATGGGAAAACTGAAGTGTCTGATTGATTTGTTGTTATAAGATTCCAGTATGTCATCATTGTCTAGAGTGACATCCTGGTAAAGACACCTCTGGAACTACTCACTGTCTGCGCTTGGACACAGTGAGGTTGTAGGTGGCATGAGCAAAAAGCTTTCCTCATGCCAGACACTAAAAGCTTTTCCTGTGGCAAAGGAAGAAGGCAGAGCTAAGCTACAGGAAAAGACAGAGAGGAGAATGCGGTGTGGGACGATGAGGTGATTTTCACGCTGTGCTCCAACACAGGAAGCATCAGAATTTCCTGTGACAGTAAGAGCAAAATACCACCATTTGACATAATTATCATATGATGACAATGTCCAAAAGGTATGTTGGGTCACTGCTTTGGGCAAGTCCAATTCAAACTAAACTTTTAACAGTGTCTAGAGTGTCCGGAGAGGTTAAAGTCTTCAGAAAGATTTTAACAGCAGTTGCTAAAAAATCCTGGTTAATGCAAATTTCTTAATTAGATTTAAATTTAGACTTTTATTCGTATATAAACATCATTCAACACACATACGATGTGCTCAAACGCAGTTGTGTGACACTCGAGAACAACACAAGGAGATCTGAGGGTGAGCAACTGATGACAGAATATCCATTTTTATGTGAACTAAACCTTAAAGTGCGCCTTAACGCATTTCATCCAATCAAATGATAATCGATCACAACTTTTAAGCACTCCAAAGAAAGCATAGCGTGATCAAAAAAGCATATCAAACAAAAACAGCTTGCACAAACAATGGCTTCAGTGCACTAATTAATTAATGGAAAGGTAAACAAATGAAAAGACCTTATCAGCATGAGCACATATGGCTCTGCTGAAATTAAGGAGCCAGATTAGCCCGGCCAACAGAGCATGAAATGATGCTCAAACACTTACTTGCATTCTCCAGGCACCGTACAGCCTCCGTGAATCAGATTACAGCCCAGCTTGCAGATTGCTGAGAGAGGAGAGGGGAGGGAGGAGAGGTCAGTCTTGTTTGTGTTGCCTTACAAGAGCGACAAGATAAATTCATCATGCTCCCTGTGACAGAAGACAACTTTATGGCCTGTACACACATATACGCTTGCCCCTTTCCGCCCCTGTTACGCCCACCTACTCGTACCCTTGCTCATTAGGATGGTGGCTGGTGATTTACTGCCTTTCTTTAGTGGGGTATATGCACACATACACGCATTAAACAGAGGTGTTTAGGTTGCCTGCAGTGGTCGGTTAAAGACATCAAAAACCCCAGCATCACTCAGATTAATTGAGCTAATGGAAAGTGTGACTCCAGGACTGCAGAGGTGTCGTTTACAACACAATCTCACCTTCAGGCAAAGGAGCAAAGATCACAGGCCTGTGAAAACACTGATAGCAGCAGGTCTCTTTACAGGGTGGCAAAGGGCAAGATTTAACAGGGTTTCTTTTTATACACTTCAAGACATTAGCCAGCCCTAGCTCATCCTTCACGAAGGGCAATGTGGCTAATAAAACTTGGCTAGATACTGAGGATGCCAGATGAATCATAACCATTAAATTAATTAAAAAAAATAATCATCTCACTTTTTCATACTGTATAATGCTATGCTGCATAAAATTACTTGTAGCGTTAAAAAATAATTACTCACCTGTCTGGCACTTCTCTCCCATCCAGCCGTCTAGACATACAATATTTCCAGATGGATCGCAGCGGAAATGGCCGAAGTAGTCGTCTCTTGGTCGACACTGTTTGTTGCACTTACTCCCATAGTAGTTCTCATCACATCTGACCCGGATGCGGTACTCAATGTGGGCTGTGATGCCAGGGTGCCGGATGGACTGCCAGTGGTCTCCAGGATTCACCATGCTGGCGTGAATGTGTCGCTCGATCAAATTCTCCTCGCCAACTGAGAGAAAAAAGAGAGATAGATACATAAATGATGTACTTTGTCTGAATGAAAAAGATTTGATATTTTTAGCTGTGATTGATTTAGAGTAGGGATGTTTAACCGTCCTTTATGAATTTTGACTGATTAATACAGTTAAACGATTAAAAAATATATATATTTATTTCAGTATTTTACACAATTACTTTAAAAGGTTTGCTGCATATGCCACTCATAGCCTATAGAAAAATTTATTATTTAGGTAAAATAGCTATATATTTCTCATATTGGCCTAGTTATCCTTTATGTTTTTTCTCTGGTCGCAAAAGTGCTGCAGGTGTATGAAATGAAATCGATATGATCATGTGAATCTTCGTCTTCTGCTGTTGCTAGTTTTTGCGCATGTACAATGAATGTGCAGAAAACAAATATTACCATTTTTAACGGGTCACAGGTGCTTGTCCTGTCTAATTGAATTAAATTCTAATTTAAAATAATGTTGTCGGTTAACGGTTAATAATTGGCGAACGAGCGTCGGTTCTCGGTTACGAGAAATAACCGAAATGAACATCCCTAACTTAGAGTGTCATTTTAGTCTGCTACTTGGTGCTAAAAAACTTTAAAAAGTTAACAATAAAAATAATTACATATAATAATAAACACTTCAAGAACTGTCTCACATGTCTAAGATGGAGCTAAAACACAGTCACACAACCAGTACAATGTGATAACAAATGGGTGCGTAGATCAGCTGTAAGACAAGAGACACAGGACAAACCCTGATTTAAAGCTATAAACTCGTAACTGACTCAGACTATCCCGTCCCTGCCAACTTTCTGCCTAAAAAAATCCATTCAGACAAATCACTGCACAACAAAGGCACTTACACATGAATGACAAACAAAGGGTATTCAATCAGCTCTCGGTTAACCAATCCGAAATCAAGTGATTATCACAGCTCATACTTAAGTGTGAAGTTGTCACAGACTTGTTGATAAATCAGGAGAGGAGGTGTGGTATCACTTTTCTAAGTGATCAAACTTATGATTTTCAGTCAGCAGGCAATAAAAGGGCTATAAACTTAGGGATGGATCAGTAACCATCAAGTACAGCCTAGCAACAGCACTGATATGCCCTAAAATCACTTCAACACATCAAGCACAGTTTGCATTTCTAGAGAGTTCTAGTCAAAATCTAGCCCTTCAAATAAAAACGTTGATGTCTGGCCAGAGGGAGGGGTGCGAGTTTGACTGCTGTTACCAGGGAGATCTGGGCAAGAGCGGCAGGCAGAGGAAGCCACTGGTCTCTCGACCGCTTTTAGCCCTATCTGTCCTTGAAGGACCTGGATCCCACCCTAGTCCTAATCCTCAAGCACACGGTCCACCAGAACACGGACCCTCGACTTGACAGTGAGAGCGGTTAGCGTTCACATTAAGAGCTCCATTTTCCCAAGCTTTCCCAGCCTCTCAAAGAAAGCAATCTTTATCGCAGTGGGATCGGAGATGGCGAACAATCACGGTGGAAACGGGGGGCCTGCGATTTCCTCTGTCCCGAAGTGCAATGTGCGTCCACGTCTTTCTCCTCTTGCAAACACACACACACGCGCGCACGGGGCCGCACATACACATACTTTCCTCTCCGTCCCCTGACAATGTCGACCGAATTAAGCAACAAAAACAGAAATAGCCCTGGCGCTTCCAGATAAAGAACAATGGAGCGAGCTTTTGCCGGCCTGTTCTGCCCAATGTCTAAACACTGGGCAGTCCAGAGCCCTTCCTGCAGAGTAAACACAATGCTACAGGACTTTTCCTGCGGCCTGCATGGCCCTACCACGCACACGTACACATACGAACCGTTCTGACAGATGTAACAGAATTATTTAAAGCATCTATAAAAAATGCATGCCGGCTAATTCTGTCAGTTCGAATGAGAATCCCAAGATGACGAGACAAACTTTATTCGCCCCAGCGAAAGAGTGAGAGACATATTTGCCCTTGGGTTTCTGACAGACAGACAGGGAGGCATGGGGACGTGTCCGGTTTAAGAAAAGAGGTGCGGCAGCTCTCTGAGCGTTCACACTGCATACTAAACAAGTAGTATCAAACGGCATTGGAGAGAGGAGGATGTACTGGCGCTTTTGTTGCCAAGCCTTGCGTGAGTACAGACTGCAGATAGTCGCATCAGACAGACCTTGGCAGCGTTCTCTCTCTATGACAAGATCATTAATGTCTGGCACGCCTCTGTACTATGGGCTCGTGTGATAAATGAAGCCACTGTCTCAAACAGAGCTCTGCCAAGTCATTAAGAGCACTCCAGATCATCAAAGAGAGCTCATCAATTTCAAGCATTTCTAATCAATGGTTAGTAGAGTATTAGGTTAGAATATTTTGACATGTACAGTACTTGCAAAGCTACTTATAGTCAGTATAATGTCTGCTGGAAGACCTTCACAATAAGATATTAATCAGAGAGTTTACTAATACTCTAATGAGAGTTGCACACTGCCCTACAAAAGTTTGGAAACACCACTGGCAAAGTTTGGTTTTAATGAAATCCTTACTATGTTTGGTGCAAATGCTGTACATTAAAAGTAACTTGACATTATAATTGAAGACCAGAAATAATAATTTTTCATTTTGATTAAATAATAATGTCAGTATTTACACGACAAAGCTGAGTTACTTTGGTAGGACTGTGATGTCCAACCAGTGTGAATCATCTTTGGGCGATCCTTCAGGAAGCTTGGGGTAATATATCAAGTCAACGTTTCAATAAACTGACAGCTCGGATGCCCAGGTTATGCAGAGCCGTAATAGCTGCTAATGGTGGATATTTTGATTAATCGAAAAGTTTAATATTTTCAATGAATAAACTGTTTATGCAATAAAATATGTTCTTGTAGTTTGTGTTTATCAGTGCACAATTATCACAAATTAAAAAGGATTTATGCCAATATTGTCCAAAACCCCACTTCTCTAGGACGTTTCCAAACTTTTGGAGGGCAGTGTAGGTGCAAAGTTACTTGTTGCCAACAGAATGGTCAAAACGGACCATCAAAATAATGTGCTACCAAAAACAAACTAATTTAGACAGTCCGGTGGTCAACCTAAAAAAAAAATCAGACAAATGCATTGTGTGTCTCTAAAGTCATACTCCTAATGAGCAAGCTCCATGGAGAAGAGGCATACAAGATGCTTGACTCACTGCAGTGAGTCAAAGTAGCATCCTCTGGTCCACTGTTTGGAGCTGAAGTGCATGCAAAGATGAAAGCGAAAAACAGGACGTAATGACTTCAAGCAGAGAGACGCTGCGATATACAGTGATTCTACAGATCACATCCGCAGATCAAAGTCAGGTTCCCCCTCTGTCTCTCCCATTTTACCAGCGCTCACCTTTCTTTTGCATACGTCGAATTCCTCCGCCTGACCCTTTCCTACCGACAATTCCTCAAGCCAGACAAAGGCGGCGGGAGAAAACAGGATACAGCTGTGGATTTATGGTGCCAATGCTGTTCCACCAAGATCCTTACATGATGGAAGCCTCCCCAAGAACCATAGTTAGCAGATTACAGCAAAAGATCTCATATTCAGTTGAGATTTTCACTCAAGTATGAGAAAACATGCTTTTAACACATTTTCTTTGCTTATAACTCTGATGAACAGATCTGTTTTATAAACCACAGTAATCCAATCAATCGAACATTATCATGCTTGTTGACTATGTGGCAAGAACTCTGTAGTTTATGTGTATGACTCAATATTCAATGTCCTCGGGATATTTCACCCAGCTAAAATCCATAGAGGTCCTCAGATGGCTCATGTTTATTGAGAAATCTTGGTGGGCTTGTGTGCACTATTGAAGCAGGTGTGGAACACACAAGATTGTGCTCGTTTGAGCCTTAAACCTCACATCTGTGTGTGTTTCCCAGCTCTGGAATTTTTTTTGGAAGCTCAGGTAAGGATTCTTGGGTAAGCAACATATCATCTCAATAATTCTGTCAAAAATTATGAGCCCCTGCTTAGTGTGGTTAGAAGTATCAAACTCTATGCATACCTTCAACCCTCTATATGAGTACCTACATGAAAACTGACAACTTTTACACTTAATGCCCACAACAAAATCCTTAAATAACCCCATACATGCCAATAAAATCTTGACACGCCTCAACAAATTGTCGTGCGCTAAAATTACAACACGTCAGTGGGGCAGCTTTAACGCTAAATCTCGTCCTCGAAGTATCTTCACCGGTGTTGGGGATAACGCATTACAAGTAACGCAAGTTACAGTACGCAATATTACTTTTTCCAAGTGACTAGTAAAATAATGTGTTACTTTTTAATTTTAGAGTAATATAACAGAGTTACTTTTTCAAAAAAGGGAGTAACTCAATATTGTAATGCATTACTTTTAAAAGTAACTTTCCCCAACACTGATCTTCACATATAAAAAAGACTCTCTAAAGGAAAAGCTACAGCGGCCTATAGCAGTTAATCATATAGCGGTTAAAGAGGAATACTCACTGTTCTGAGTGGAGTTATCCCAGTCCCAGGCTTCCAGGATGAGTGTGTAGGATCGCTGAGGGAGAAAGAGACAGAATATCACTATGAGATGAAATATTAAAATGCTATTGAAGAAAGCAGAACAAGAATATATATATATTATTATATTATTTTTTTTTAATTATTATTATTTATTATTATTTATTTATTTATTTTTTTTAAGCTAAAATATTTGGGTCAAATGTCCCACCCTCCAGATATTCTGATCCCTAGATATAGGTCAGAGACATCTTCCAAATATAAATGCCCTGTTTTATCATCTTTCAGGTAAGGGGAGAAAAAACAAGAAAGGAATAGCACACCTCCTCCAAACATAATCTGAGGTGGCAGAAAGTTTGCCAGACAATTTATGCAGTTTTAATGCGCTTTGGATTAAAAGCGTCTGCTAAATGTTAAATGTAATACAGAGCATAAGAGGTTTATTCAAATCCCTAACCTCAAGTATGAGCAACAGAAATAGTGATGTTTGTCCAAGCGAACAACTCTAATGAAATGACAGGGATGGTAAAGTTCTACTACGGTCCTCTCTCATGACTGGTGGGCAGCATTTATGAGAGTTGAGTTACGTTACACACGAGATGGAGGGAGGGAGAGATTTTTCAGCCACACCTTGAATGCTCAAACTAAATCTGGAAACATTCTCGATGCTCGTCTGATATCTGAGAGAGTATCTACTAAAATGTTGCCCATAATCCCTACCTGAACAGATCAAATGATCAACTTCCATGGAATCAAAAACAGCCCACTGAAGCATCTTCAAGCATTTAATTGATGTGATGAAGCTGGTCCTAAACTGGTCCGACTGGCACACGACCAGCTAAAGACCAGCTTAAACCAACAAAGGACCAACCTAACCACCAAAGGACTAGCTTAAACCAGCTCAAACCAGCATCCCAGCTTCAGAACCTACCTACCCAACATATGCTGATTTTTACAACCGTATTTCCTTAAGAGACAAGTTTATTCACACAGTCTTCTTACTCCTGACACTAAACAGGTACATGACACCACTTTCAGCACTTTATAATCGGTTCCTATACTAAAGTGTTACCAGTTTTTGTTGATATAGTGTGGACTTTCCCAATTCTCCCAAAGTTAGAAAGTTTACTGTAGTCTTCATTAGTTGTATTTAAAGTGAACAGCCTTTTACAAGTCACTGTCAGTGTCACTCCAGTACACAAATGCTCTCTAGAAATTCCCAGAATGCATCATAAAAATGAGTACTGGCTGTATGCTCAACAAAGTTGTTAAAAAACACCAACTATTACACTCCAATTGTAGGCCAAATGTAGTCTGAATAATTTGAGTGCATGGTATAAATACAATGCCTAGGTCTGTTAGTCTGACTTAACAAAAACAGAATATTACCTTAACATATTAATACAGACTTAATACCTTTTTGGTTCGACTGAAATCATACCTTTAAAGGGCACGTAACACACAGAACGAGTTGACCTGTTCGATTAACGCACATATCCCATCACATATTCCAGAGGTGGAGTGAGAGGGGCGGAGCCAGACGGCGTGGTTGGAGAGGTTGGGGGCTGTGGGCTGGTGGATGCAGTCAGGGATTAGCGACAGCACCAGGTCTGTCTGGATGGGTTGGGAGTGGGAGTGGGTGGGCCACATATCCATGCAGACGTACAACAGATGCGTCTTAAAAAGATGGATTATTTGACATGAACGTGGATCATCCCACGACATGCTGCAGGGCTTCTGACCTCTCCTCCCATCCCCCCAACGCGGGAGACGGTCACTATGAGAGACCGTATTAGTGGGGTCTCGTGGCAGCGAGCATCTGCGTGGACGTGAAATGCGTGTGTTTGTGCGCACACGCCTATCCGTACATGTGGATTTGGTCCAAAGCTCCATCAGTAAATGAATATGCTGGATTGATCTGGTTGGCCGCACACATGCGGTCATGCGTAGCAGAGCATGGCATGTACGCACCCGAGGAGAAAGGTCAAAGTGTGAGGGTGTGTGCGCGTGAGCGGGAGAGAGACGCGGTAGCACGGGGACGGTCCTGTTCCCACACACTCGGCCTCTGATTAGCTGGATTATGTGACAGCTGCCCAAAGGGCTAGATGCGGATAAAGGCTAGTGGGGGAGGTGACCAATGAACAAAGACCTCCATCTAAAACCCATCACTGCAAGACACCATCAACCTGAGTCTCGTGACACTCAGAGAACATTCCTCCGGCCACACGCACACACACAAACACACCCCCCGACCCCTAGAAGTGGCCCAACACACAACAGCGACACAAACACACCCAAACAAACTCCCTTGGAGATGCATATTGCAAAGCAATTCTTCCTTCCTTATCGTGGACTACTTTTGCTGATAGCAAGGATATTTATAGTGGGCTGTGAACATCTAACACAGACTGCCTGGCTCGGATGTACTTAGGAGGGTACGCATCACAAGCAAACCTTCGGGTGATCGAATACACTCATGTTGGAACATTAATCCTACAAACATCCTAAGTGTGCGTGGAAGTAGGTGGGTGGCTAGTGGGGTTGTGGTGGAGGGAGCCACAGGTGCAAGTTCCCACAGTCAGTGGATGGGGCAGTTTAAAGAGGGGCAGGGCTGAAATTAGAGGGGGCTGAAGTGAGAGAGGGTAAGAATGACCCTGGAGACCTTTCATCAGGCTTCTCATCAGCTTCAAAAGCTCCCACGCCGCAGTTTCAATTGGCAGCGACGCACACACGCAAACACTCTGACGCATTCGCACACAAGGCCCTACTCACCGCAAACCATACGATTATTACATTAAGCAATGTAAACTTTAACCAAACTATTATCACATGACAGGATGACGTCGGGAACTACTTGCTAAGGCTGTGAAGTGTTTTCCACCGGCAGTCACGAACAAGTGACGTCCAGCTGACAGCGAGTGCGAGGCAGTCTGAGAGCTTTCACACGCCTTATCTAAAGCCTTCAGCGCCATGTCAATACCCTATAAAGAGAGCGAACGAGAAAAAGAAAAATGGGTCTGGCATGACACGCTGAAGGAGTCCAAATGAAGTCAACACAGAAACTGCAAAAAATAGGTCTATGTTCCTCTGTGACCTCGGTGAGAAAACGAGTACTTCATTTCCTCATCTGCTTTTGGAAAAGGAACTGCAGAGAGAAGCAAACTTCCCTTGTCTGACCTGACAGGAAGATATCATCCCCACCCTCTCTGCAGACCAACAGATTACTAGGGTCAGCGCGGTTTAACAACCAAACATTTAACCTATGGATAAATGTTTTCAGTTTTCTTTTTTTTGTCAATTAGAAAAATATTTTTTCACATTCAGATGTCTTTAGGAATTGCATTATGTCCCGCACTCTTTTTTTTATTGTCATACCATAACACCACCATTTGACAATAGTCCAACTCAAACAGACATCTTTATCTTGTTTCTTTGGGATATGTTTTTGCATGCAAATAATTGTCTTATGTGGACACCTCTTGAGAAACGCTCATGCTTCTGAAACTGGCCTTATTATACAGGGATTTTACTAGCTACCTATGCCTTGTCCTTTTTTTTTTTTTTTTTTTTTTTTTAAATGAACATTTTACTAGGTTTAAAATTCAAGTGCATGTCCACATACACACACACACTAAACCTGTCACTCAAAGTCTGAGCGCCAGTCGTACAAGTTCTGTGCCAGACTTTGATTGACTGTCCTCAGGGGACTCACAGGTCATTTATTCATTCCATGGCAAGCGACCACAGCATATAATCTCCACTAATCTGGGATGTCAATCCCATCTTTTTAGCTGAACTGTTGACTGACACAGAGATTTGGGCCAAACTGAGGGAGAAGAGGCAGTGGACAACACTGACCGCAACCATCAATTACCACAAAATGTAAGACACCACCAGACCAATTAAAGGACACTGAACGGTATTTTGTATCATCTGCCTGGAACAAGATGAGGCTGTTATCCAAAACTATCGGATAGTTTTGGAGCAGAGCATGTCCTCTTATTTTGTGGCACAATAAGAAAAAACTCATTCCAGTTTGACATATAGAATTAGCTCAACATGATGCTGAAATCAATTTTCAATCAAAATATTTATTCCCTGCCTAGCAATAAGACAATGCTGATTAGTGATACACAGTATATCACCATATCAGGCAATATTAGAAATTAATGAATTAGTATTATCTAGGGGTGGGCGATATGGAAAAAATATCATATCACGATTTTTTCTGGGGAAATCACGATTCACGGTTTTTATCCCGATTCTTTTTTAAGTTGGTTTTTAAAGACTTTTTAAAGATAAAGGATTTAGGCCAAAATGAGCTAAGTTAAAAATCGTTGTCATTTTATCTTTGTTATTCGAATAGATACACATTACAAATAAACATAATATGAGTAAAACAAACAGTGGACATCATTTACTCTCTCTCAGGTCGTTTTAATCTGAATGAGTTTATTTTTCTGTTGAACACTGTATTAAATTCAATGA
>JAUCMS010000079.1:14804973-14818082 GCA_032357445.1 Enteromius radiatus | reverse complement strand
GATAGATAGACTAATGATAGATAGATAGATAGATAGATAGATAGATAGATAGATAGATAGATAGATAGATAGATAGACTAATGATAGATAGATAGATAGATAGATAGATAGATAGATAGATAGATAGATAGATAGATAATGTTTCAAAACAATTTCTCATTCACCCTGGACATGTATACTGAGGAGCAGCAATTGATAAATTATGCTAACAATACATAATTAGAGCCCACTTGAGAATGTTGATGAGTTGTGTGTAATCAAGAGACTCTTCGCCCTCGTTTCGTGTGTGTCTCTGAAGAGGGCAGAGTGCAGGGACATGCCTATGCTATTTGTGTCATTAAAGACATAATACATCTGCACAGAGGATTCTTTTGTTGTCAAATTCAAGGGGGACACATATCCACATCCCCAATTTTCAAGTATTTTGAATATTCCATTCTCAACTCATATATTTCAGCATGCTAACCAATAGGTTTATGCTATAATCACATCTGGAGCTCATCTTTTAATCTTTTCAGGGTCGTTTCGATCTTATGTACTAAACGCAGTATCAACCTCCACTTGAAAAGGGTATTTTTTTCCATATATATTTATATATTTGAATTATATATTTGGGCTAGAAATGTCCAGGATGTCCGTCCTGTTTATGATATCACACACTGGCTTCTGAATCTCATGAGAGCAGAGCATATCGAAGTCTACATGCTTCGACTGCCCAAAAACAGCAGCGACATGCACTCATCCAGGATATCCTACAACAGAGTCGGAACGGTGACTCCCCTGTTTGCTTGTTTTTTTTCTGCTCCATTCCAAGCCCCACATCCGTCCACTGGTTCAATGAGGGTTCACAGAGTCTAAGAGTGGAAGGGAGAGAAAAATGGAAAGAAGCTGAATTTGTAGGAGACAGAGTGGCAGGGGAGTGTATCCAGTGAAGCCTCCTACATTTCTACAATGTCTGTGATAAGAAGAGAGGACCTCGTGTTCTCACAGCCACTTCTCTTAAAATATGCATCATTCCTGTCATCCAAAACAGTGAAAAGTGACCCCTCCACAAACAATGACCAGGACATGTCTCCAGTTGAGGTAAAAAATGATGACACAGCGAACATTTTATGCTTCACAGGCTATAGAATATTGCTTTTATTTAATAAACTGCTGATGCCGTCATTCATGAGCGTCCTCCACACGCATTTGCTTCAAATGTTTCATTCAGGATCTGAACTGCAACAATGAAGCAAAAAATTCGACACCTGTTGACCACGCCATGTTTGGTGACCACCGTTTCCAAGCCAAAAGCCTCTCAGGACACGGAGTGGACAGTCATATCCCGTTTCACTGCCCCCGTGTGCACACTATTTCTCATTAGCATACAGATGGACAGTGTGTTGGAATCATATTGTGTGTCCTCCTGCTCTTTGTTTGCCAGTCATAACTCCAGAGGTGGGCACAATGCTCACTGCTCTTCAAAGAGCTGGTCACACCTGGGAGTGTTCTGAGAAAGGGAGTAGGCACCCATAGCCAGCTGCACAGATGGCCTCTCACGCTAAAGCACAATGGGAGAGCTGTAGGAGGTCCGTGTGTCGGGTTACACATGAAAGTGCTCAGCAAAACTCAGGACGAATTTGGGAGCTATGACGCGTAAGAGGAGCTCATTACTATTTCATCATCAGTAGTGACATAGTGGAAACATCATGTGATGGGTTTCTCATTACCTGCAAACATCATATTAACTATAATCTAACTAATACACTCTTTACAAGCTTGTTTGCTCCGTGTGGGACTAAATAATAATATATTAGAATTTTGAGATATAAACTCTGAATTCAAAGTAAAGGTTGGTAACGCTTTATTTTATGATTACACCTATTAGTTGCTTATTTGCATACATATTACTAGAATTATGGCCATTTATTAGTGCTTTAGGCACATATTAATGCTTTACCTTATACATCCCTACTCCTAGCCAATACCTAAACTACCATAATAACTGTTAATAAGCAGCAAATTTATTTATTTAGGAAAAAGTCATAGTTACCTATTCTAAAGTAACAAAAAGTCCTATTTATCTGACTTTTTTTTTTTTTTTTTTTTGAGAAACAGGCTTACATACTTTGTTTTTTAAATATTTGAGGCAATGCTGGTATTCATGATAAGAAAGGACAAAAAAATCTTAGAAATGTCTTTATGTTTATAACATTTTCAAGAAACAAAAAGTCTCCAAAATTGCATTAACATGCCTATTATTAAGATATTAGCTGTTTATTAGCACATATTCTGCATGACAATTTGAGTCAGATATGGTATACAATATATATACCATATATATATCTGTATATATATATATAATTTATTTTATTTATTTATTTATTTATTTTTGGAAATAAGGTTTCATTATATAAATATATATTACTTTTTGGCCCCCAAAAGTATAAAAATTGATAATAATTAAAAAAAATTATTAAATTAAATAAATACATAAAAACTTGCTCATCATTGCATTTTTAACATATTGATGTTATTGAAGTTAATAGACGTGCATCATGCAACTGATGTGATGTACAATGAAAAAACCAAAGTGGGTAAAAATGTGCTTGGAAAATGCAATAACTGATGTTAAGCTACTGAAGAATATTACCACAGCCCTTAAGGAGATACACTGAAGGTTAGCAAATGCTCTGAGAAGCAAAACAGACAGACAGGAAGGCTTGCATCTCATTGAACAAAACCCTGAGGGGGTGTTCTATGACCTGTTACCATCTCGTTCCCTGGCAACAAGTTTTTCACGGAGTGCTGGTTGTACTTTAGAATTTTTGAGGAATGCTGTAGGTGGATTGAAGTGAAGTCACGATTCATAAAATCCACCCCTTCCAAGAAACTCAGCCTTCAGGTCTGCAGTGATAACATCTGTTATGTACTGGACCTCAATCCAGGAACTCACAGCATCCATTTCAATGTGATACACCCCAAGGAGTTTCGCTTACAGTGTGGAGCAAACTCAAAATACTTAAGGAAGATCTGAACACAAGCACGTCAGTGTGGGTGATCCATAGCCAAGGGCGGTGGAAAAAGAAGCCCTTATCTGTAACATAAACCCACATGCTGATCATGAGATGCTCAGAAGCTGGTGTAGCTTGAAAGAGGAAACAAATGATCACTTACATGTCAGATTCTGAGTGCCCTGCCCTGAAGCACTGGAAGCAGAATGAAAGTGAAAGCAGGAATTACTGGAATTCAGGACTGGTCCAAGCAGGACAATTTTGGAGAAAATCAAACAAACATCATAGGCTTTATAGAAGCAAAAGCATGATGATGCCCTGACATGGTTATGATGATAATATGATTATTATTCCAAAGGCTGAAATGTAAAATTGGCCTACTAAAGAATTAAAAGAGCATTTTTGTTGCACATTTGCAAACTACTATGATTACATGGTTAGATAATAGTTCTTCAGATACAGACAGATGGTAAGTCGGGGCTATAACTATAAAAAGACTACCTGAAGATTGCATGCCACAGGCTATGTTTGAGTGGTTAGACTTGGGAGGAAATAACAGGAAGGGAAGACAATCCCTTGTTGACACCTGCAGTCTCATGTGCACTGATTACAAGTACTGGTTCTGCCAGCTTAGCTTGGCTTTAGTGTCATCTAAGCATACACAGTCAGCCTTATTGAACCATTCCTCTCATTTATTGACATGTTATGCAATTATTAAGCAAGAAAATTAATGCTGAGCTGGGCATAAAATACGTATTAGGTCGATAATATATGTAAACATCAGTTATCTCACCGTGTTTCTTAACAGGAGCGACACAAAGAAACTCCAGGGTCAAGCAGTTTTGTCGATTTGTGCTGTTACCGTCAGATTTTGCTAGCCATTACAACAGCAGGTAGTACAAGTCCATAACGAAACATGCTACCTGTCAAATTACGGTTTATAACCACACACACCCACCCCAGCACTTAACCTATTACTTAAAGTAATGCAAATATAATAATTGTTGCTCAGCGTGAGAAAAAGCATGTAATATTGATGCGCGCATGTGCAGTAAAGCTGTCGTAATCCCGAGATGACAACACGTGACATTCTACTCTATCTGAATTATGTGTTTCTATGGCAACAATTTCAACGCCAAATCCCTCACGTGCTACTGGATTTATAATTACAACCTGTGAACTGGGAGCGTTTTTGGTTCATTTTGGCGCTACTTAGGCGCTTCCTTTGAGTCCGACAATATGGAAAGGTATGAGTAAAATGTCACGTGTTGTCATCTCGGAATTACGGTATGACTTTAAGATTTTGTCACAGAAAATCACATTCTAAAAGTCTATAATCCCTCAACGTTTCCCCATCCATGTTTAATGCTAATCGGTCCAGTGAGATTTCAGTGTGGGCGGGGCTACCTGATGCAATGCCGCCAGTTTTCAAGTTTCCAATTTTCATATATTTGATGATTTCGCCAGTATTAGGCTACACACTACTTTTTTTTTTTTTAAGTAACCCCCTGGAGTGCATTATTAAATTTTTGATTATATGCTGGATAACTTTTAAATTTGTATCCTATCTTTAATGTATAAAAACACAACTTATATATATATATACTAAAATAAATAAAATACTACTTCTAAAATCCATTTAATTTATAAACAACAAAGAACCCTAGGATTTTTCTCTTGGTATTTTCTTGTAATTGTTCCTGGAATTGTTGTGCAGTAGGCCTATGTGTTATTAATAAAAATACTTTAAAGAAGATGGTGTACAAGATTTCTATTGCAGAATTTATTTTGTTTTTAGGAGAGCGAAATGGGTACATGTTGTCTTGTCAAATGCAATAATGTATCAGGACTAAATCGAAATGTTTCAGTTTACGCGCTTTCCCACAGTAAATGTTCCATGGTGGCTTTCAAAGGGGATACATGAGTAACAGTGATACATCAGGGAGCTAAAGACCACGTCAGCTCTGCAAATAAACTCAGCTGGCTGTAAGTTAATATAACTTAGGCCTATCGGTGGCTCACATAAGTAACAATATGGGCTATCATTCTACATTTAAAGCCCAAAACAGAAAACAAGAGGCCTTAATTAATCACCCTCCTACCTGGCGTGACAGAGCTCCCGAAGTGTGTCTGGGTATTCCCCCGCTGAAGCTCACTGCAAATCAGTCCTGCTGTAAGCTACTGCTAGAAGCAAAGTCAGCACATTAGAGGGAGCCAGCAGTTGACATCAAGATGGGACAAGTTCATATAAACATTCAGCAGGACCATTAATGCATTAAGCTTGTATTATCTACAGTCAATCTTATCAGCTGTACTTGGTGTGTGAGGCAGGATAGGGGAGTGATGACAGATCAGGACTTAAGGGAAATGGAAGTGCCCTTTCCTTCAGTGGAGGGAAAGTTCGGAACCTGCATGAAATTTAGAAGCTGCCGCTCAACGTGAGCTCAAAAGTTGACCTCACCTCCTCATCAAGAACATTGTGTTGATACATTTCCTTCCACGTAAGTTGATTTATGAAAGCACTGACAGTGAATAATAACAATGAGAGCGAACAACTCCTTACAAGTCAGCCCGTGAGGAATAATAGAAAGGTTTTGATAGGAAATGTAACCGTATATAAACAGGTGGACTTGAGTCAAAATATACCTGATAAACGTATGGTGCACTTTTTGGCGAGACATGAAATATGTACCAAGAAGTACATATCACTGCAGTTTCCAAAAGAAATGAGCACTAGAGACAGTAAAATACATACCTATATTAACCTATATTAACATAAAAATGTGCCTGTCTTTTAGTGGCACTTAGTGGACATTTCTCCTTGAAACTGTGGCTAAACGAGCAGTAAGCTACATAAAAACGGCGTTGCACAGAAGTACATATTTTTTATGAGATCAGGTTGCTCACAATTGTGTATGCAAATAATGTGAAACTATAAAATGTATAACTGACTGAAAAGATTGGCAGCCTTAAGATAACCGTTAGTGATATTCTAAAACCTGTTTCTGGCTCACAGTAATAAATTAAAAAGGTAGTAATTGTGAAATAAAACTGGAGTCACACTTTGAAATAAAGAGACAACTATGGGAAAAAGAAGTCACATATATGCATAAATTGAAGTATAAAGTCACAATTATATTTTGTGTTTGATACAAGCATACAGAGAAAATGATGAAGTCGGCACAAAACATAAAGCAGTGCAAAACATGCCTCCCACACATCGTTTTCAATGTAAAGTGAGTCTCCCTCTGCAAATCAAACCAGTGCCAGGCTTCACAAAGACAACATCTGGAATATTCAGAATCAGAAAGGGATAATTCAGAGAAAAATGTCAATTCTGTCATCATTTATTTACCCTCAAGTTTTTTCCTCTTCTGCGGAACACAAAGGAAGATATTTTGAAGAAATAAAATCATACAATATGAGAGGGAGGTGAACCATTTTCCGTAGACATGTCTTGTTATGTGTCTTGTTTAGAATGTGTTTGTGAAGGATGACTTGTTAGGAAAGGTGCATGCTTCAAAAAGGAAAATTAGACTTTAGTGAAGAAAATATTAAGTATTAATTAATAAGAATTAATGATTTGTTCACAAATGAAACACACCAAATACTCTAGATGTAGACAACCATGTTTAGTTATTATTTGATGGCTGCCTCATTATCATATTTGAAATGCATTATGCTATTTATGTATTTAATAGTTTGCATTGCCATTATAAATATCTCATTGATATTACAAGCTACACCTTTTTGGCCATATACATATGTGAGCTCCATAATCTTTCAAAATCATTCTATATATGCCATAAAAGACTGATACGTCAACAAAAACACACATACAATATATATATATATATATATATATATAATTTCATTAATATTTTGCCAAAAAAAAAAAAAAAAAAAAACTGTATAATTTTATAAACATTAATTTAAGGCTTAGCAGGGTTAATGATTAAAAAAAAAATGCACAACCGGCAAAATGTAAATTTGTCCCGCCCCCACCATTAATTTCTATTAGCAAGTTAATCCCATTAGGGTGTACTATGAAATAATCATCACATCTCTAGAGCGGTTGCCAGTTCATTATATTCAATGCACAACAAGAAAAGCCAAAAAAAAAAAAGGGCTTAGTACAGCTGACAAATGAATGATTGTTCTGTATTGATAATGTATTCCGTCTGCGTACAGTGCGCAAGCCCTTTCTGGGTCATCTGTACAAAGCGATCAGTAAATCAAGAAGCATAGAAAACATGCTTAAGTGCCCTTGCCATGTCTTCTCCTCTCTCCTTCCCCACAGATCACATTCATTGTGTGTCTTGTTGTGAGGCGTGCGGTTGCTATAGCGAAGTCGTGGTAGTTGCACTCAGTTACTTAATGCTATTATTTGTGACCCCCTCACCCAACCACCTGTCCCTCCTCCACAATCCCTCGCCCCGGACATCCGTCAGTAAGGCTGTCTAATGATTACCAATGTGCCTAAAAAGAGCAGAGACCAAAACAAACATTACCTTGACAACTTAACTCCTCTCCAAGCTCTACGTAACGAAGAGCTCAATCTGGCCCCTAGAGAGCTCTGGATGAGAAGGACTTGACGAATTGTTCCTCAGCTTGAATGAAAACATCACGCTCGTCTGGCACATGAAAACAAGATTGCAACCAAAAGGTGTAGTAATGTGGGGGACGGAAGGAAGGAGAGTGACATTATTTGCAACAAAGGCCTAATATTAGCTATTTTGATGATGCAACGTTCTTGAAACCAGGATTGGATATAAAATAACATCTTCAAAATCATTCATAAATGTGAAAACTGTGAACAAATAGTCATAACCTGGTTAAAGGAAGTTAGGAATTATGCCTTTGTGGCAGATTTGCTGATAACTAAGGAACAATACAAGACGTCTTCACCTTAAAATGGTTGATCAAAAGCAAAAGAAACTTTAAAATGCACGTTTTGTGGAAAAATATATCGAGCTAAAAGCACAACATGCACTATTTTTGGAATCAGGACTCCAAGATCTGGATTTTATAATGCATGGTAGTGTTGTTTATCAGTCACTACACCACTTTACAATTTTGTATAATCATTTTGCAACTAAAACTGACACAAATAGAGACTCGGTGACCTAAGGCAGTAACCTTTTTATTCATTTAAACTGAATGCAGATCAATGTAATACAGAGTGCACATGCAATATTTCATTTTTGAAATATATATCTTTTCAAATGTCAAAAGATACTTAATTGTATATATATATATTACATATTTGAAATATATATATATATTAGTTTGAGGTGTGGTAAATGAAAACAATCAGTAAACAAGTGTTGTGAGATTTAAAAGAAGAAACGCAAATACAGAAGTGAACACCTCTCTTGAAATACTGAGTCTGAAAAAATCAAGCATTAATAACAGTGGCACATGACAATAAATCAACAATTTATTCATTTTTAAAAGAAAACAAGCCCTATCCTGAGATAAACGTACAAAACACTCAAGTTCAAAGTTTCTTTTAACAAGAAGAGATTGAGAAAATGAGGAAATGATATCTGAGGCATTGTGATATGCAATAATGCTTTCAAAACAAATGCATCATTTTTAAAATGTCTCATTTGCATACTTTAAAAGGAGTGCTTGAAGTTAAAAACGCCCCTATTGTGGACCAAACCAAACCCGTTTGTCTTTTTCCACACTTGTTTTGACTGATTATATGAACATGGTAATTTGTTAGTTTGCACACTGACCGTATGTATCGATAAAGTCATAACACTCAATCAGAAATAGAATATAGACTACAGAGTACAGTGATAGGACGAAGGAAAATGCTTTACGGTAAGATCCAATCAGCTGACGATATTATTTAACACTGTAGTGATCGTTGTCATGACGACAAGTACAAAGATAGCATCAACAAATGTTTGTGCACTTCGATATCATTCACAAAATAATTAAGCCAACAATATATAGGAAACAAACGATCGACTGATTAATCGATCGATTGAAATTAAACTAATGAATGCTTTGTGCATAAGAGAATCTGAACTGAACTACAACAGAGCGACGATTTGATTCAGAAAGCTTCAAAAGTTGCAAGCAGCCTCTCAAATCTGGGAGGTATCGTGGAGGAAATTGATTATATTCAAGCTTTTATAGTCATCACCCTATATACTCATACTAATTATTTTCAAGTATCGTATTCAAGAGCTTTCATAAAGTCACTATGTTTTGTTGCCGTGACTTTAGGAGGTACCAGTCTTCTGACACTATAAGGTATTATTAATTTACTTCGGCAGGCAAGCTCATGCACCTCTCATATATTCGGTTCCATAAGTTCTGAAAGAATTCGGCACGACGTTATAGATATGATGATTATGGCAAAGCAGCTTTAAACCTGTAGCACTAGCACTGTACTCACGCTTTAGGATATTGTAGTAGATATTTTTCATCAATAAATTCTGTGCAAAACACACACTCATCAACTTAATGTTAAGCGGCAATAAAAAAAACAACATCTCAGTATTTTTCAGCATCGTCACTAACCCTGAATGTCCCAAAGTCAGCTTTGGACCTGAGATTTATGTAACTGTTTGTCTTCGTCAATGATTGTTTTATAAGAAGTGGCTCTAATTTGTGTAGCTGCCTGTGTGTTGTTCACATAATTCACATTAATTATTGTGATTATTTACTTGCTTATTTATATTCAAAAATAGCCTGCAAAATCGGTGGGAATATGGCTAGAGGTCTCGCTTCAATCACGATTGATCCGGGTTCTCTGATGGTATCAACAGATCTTACCCTCTCATATTAGAGTGGAATAGATCACCATTACAAAAGTCTTTAAGGGCCGTGGTGTGATTTCAAATGGCTGGCTGAAATTCCTGGCATGTTAAAAACAAAGCATTCAGTTACACGAAACAAACTCACGATGAACCTTTTCAGTGGATGGCACACAAGTGCGGCTTCAGTCTGATATAAGACAATAGCTAGAACCACAACAAACAGGTAAAAGTGTAAGAAATAGCAAAATAATTAACAGTTAGTGACCATTTTGATTACTATATATAAAAATGTATGCAATGACTAGTATTTCTCGATGGCTCGGAACCGTCACGTTACACGTTGGTGGAGATCTTGTACTTCGGAGACATGTTGCTGTGGAACCAGATGAAGCTGAAAATGACGCCCATGGTTTTCGGGATGCTCTCGTCGAAGGCGAAGGTCATGGCTTCGTGAAGGGGAACTTTGACGACCTCGATCAATTCGCCCTCTTGGGGTTTGCCTCCTCCCTCTCCGACGCGGTTCTCATCGGACACCTCAGCGTAGAACATGGTCTGCTTCGATCCGGTCACTCCGACTCCTGACCTGTGGGGGAGGAAAGCACAAAGGACACTCAGGACACTCGATAACGACAAGCCAAAAGGAGCAACACGAGAACGCAGCTTGCCTTCAAAAGCCACTACAGCTATAAACTACGATTGTTGTGCAAGATTTAAGCTAAAGAAGCAACATTGGAGTTATTTCAGATTAAATTTCTTTATCTTGTCTTTACCTATTGCCTGGGGGTGTGACCCTGATGATCAGTGAATGTACTAACTGTGATTAAAAGCACTTAATCATGACAAAAACTCCCTTCCATTAAGTGATGAATTTGGGGATTTTCAAATGAGGAAATATACACCACTCATAACTATATTGTGAAATGGCTAGACTAGGTAGGGGCACAGAAGTCTACTATGCAGACCTGAAGGCATGGAGAAAGACCTCACACACCTTTAATGGACAACAACATAGCAGCATCTGGTAAGCGCCACAGTGACTGAGGCGTTACCTCACCTGAGACTCTGTCATGGAGACGTCACCATGGAGACCTCCCTGACACCCCAGAGCATTACAGAGATGGGAAGCTTCCAAAAGCCCCTTCATTTCGTAGTATTGCAGACTGAAACAGATTTTTTGAAATGAGCTCATGAAATATGGAAGAAAATTACAAGGCCGTGATGCCTGCGTACCATCGAAGTGATGGATGATGGCCTGAGGAGATAAAATTGGAACAAGCCCTGGCAATCGGTTTTTTAGGATGAGTTTAAACTAACCACAGTGGGTGCATTGCAAAACATGACTCTACATTTGAGGGACGAATTACAAGAGGATCTGCAGGACTCCACTGTGTCTGTCACCAGTGAAGAATGGGGTCTATAATAACACCTACTCATGAAGAAAAGAAACTAATTCATTATTCTGAAACCCTCCTGAAGCTATATTGTAAAGTATTTCTTTTAAATCTATCCATACTGAAGATCCTCCTCTCTTTAGCAGAAAGTTTAGCACTACAAATCTCTCTGTAGCTCTATTACGTTGACACTAATTTTTCAAATTGTAAACTCAAAGCAGATTACTCCTGTTTCTTCAGTACTACTCAAAATAACTAAGCTTAAAGGGGTTATGAACTGAAAAACCAAAATTCCCTTTTGACATACAAAAATATCCTGTGTGAATCAGAACTTAAAACCTTCTTGTTAATCTAAAACAGCTTATATTAAAGCCAGTCTGCCAAAGCAACAGCTTGTGGAATTTACCACTTGATGATTTAATGGGGTGGATGAGCTCTGCCTCAATAGAAGATGATCAACACCTGCTTCTACATCACTGCCGGTTTAGCCCCGCCCACCTATTTGAGCATGTACTTTTTTTATATATATGAAAATTCAGACCGCATCAATATGAAACTTGGTCCTTGTTCATCTACAGCAGATTTGTTTACAAACAAAGCCCAATTCAATGCAAGAAATACTAAAAACTAAAAGACAATGCTATGCTGACTATATTGGATATGAAAAAAATATTGCACCACGCAAGTGCGAGTACGTTTTTTTGCGTTTTCATTACGTGATCACTATTTGTGTATGATATGTACTGAGTATTTATGCATTTTTAAACCTAGATCACAGCAGTGTCCATCTGTGACGGATGTAGGCTGTCAAACACACACGAGCCAATCACAGCAGTGGGTGTTTACTTCCGAATCTAATAGCCTATTACTTCTAAATGAGGGTTTTTAATGTAAAAATCTTGTTAACGTTATAAGTGGCCCTCACAAAATAAAACATCCAAACAAAAGCAGTTCATGAACCTCACCAACCAGAACAGCAAAAATAATGACATTAGCAATGTTTTATAGAGCCACCGTACTGACACATCTCTACTAAAACCCTACAGAGCTCAATGTTTTCAAAATTCATAATATGAAATTATTTCTAATGGATCACGTGACACTGAAGACTGAAGTAATGCAGGAATAAATTGCATTTTGAAATAGAAAAAATGTATTTTAAATTATTAATAATAATATTTCACAATATTACTGTTGGTGACTATAAGAGACTGTGAGGTTAGGAATTGCATTAAATGATAAACGATAATTTTTGTTGATACATTTTTAAAGCAGTCTGGTTGGTGCCACAGTCTAGTGGTTAGTGTAAATAGCCATATATGGACAATGCGTCATTTCCTCATCTTCTTCTCTACAGCATTTCCTGTTCCCTCTCCCTTCTAATTAGTAAATGTAGAAAAGGAAAAAAAAAAGAGAAGCTAAACAATCAAACAGAAGTAGGTTATCCTCTCTCTGCATTCCTTCATGTCCCCGTCCAGCCCATAAAAGCAGCAGGTGCAGTGTGAGGTCCACAGGTGTTTACGATGGTGCAGTCGGCAGGTGTCTGACCGTGTCTGTGTTTGCCAGTTTGTTTTTGAGGAAGACTCTTTGCAACTCAATGTGGTATTTTAGCTAATCAGAGATTGCTGTGGCACAGGTCACAACAAACAGCACCAGGCAGATGCTACAGGCTCTCACACACACACAAACAAGACGTTATGGCAAGACGTTTTAACATTTCATCTATAAACCGCACTAGCATCTATTTCCATGTTACTAGAACTTATTTTTTTAAATTCTAGTATCTTTTCCATTAAGTACTAGTCCTTATTCTTTAGGTACTAGTGTCTTTTCTAAAGTTACTAGTACTTATACATTAGATACTAGTACTTATTCCAATAGTGACTAGTACTTAATTATACTCTCCTTGTTATGACAAAATAGAACTAGTTCTTATTTTTTAG